>VMDR010018533.1:0-19075 GCA_007922815.1 Macrotus californicus
ATACCAATAACAAAACTTCCATTCCCGTGCACTTACATTACCTTTGAGAGATGCATGACCTGTAGAATTTCATTGATAAAATGTTGTGTATCGATCAATGTATTTATTTATATATTCATTCTTATTCTGTTACTTAAGTGACAAATTGAACAGAAAATAAATCCATCAGAAAAAACTTGTATTCCCAGAGTCCTGCAGTCGCAGTAGATGTAAACATCAAGCTTTAACTTACACGCATGTTCTCATTGCACAGAAATGTGAAAAGTCATGAATGCAAAAGGCTGTTCACCATAAGCTTGTATCCCATTAAGTCAAAAGTCTGTGGGGGTAAGGGGACTGGCAATGGGAGTTCAAGGGGAAGAAAAAGTGTTTTAAAATTCCCAGCTATTAAAATAAAGTGGTTTTCACATACACATATACCTTTTTTATCAATGCAGAGGTCTTTCATTTCGTTACACTTATCACACTGTGAATTCACAGGGAACGGTTCCGGCAGCTCAGGCTCCTTCCCATTGGTCCTCACACAGGGCGCGGCTCTGCGTGGAGCAGGCTGGCGCTCCAGGTGGCTCCAGGCACCCTTCTCTTTGGCTTCCTTCTTTTTCTGACCATTTTTCTTCACACGCCCCAGGAAGCTATCTTGGCTCTTAGGGTGTTTAATGTGCTCAATACGTACATGAATTCTCTTGGTAAGAATCTTGCCCTTGTTTGTTGACAACAATACCCACTGCATGCTGGGTGACATTGTAGATTCCTCCGGTTTGGCTATGGTAACATTTGTGACATTCCTTTTTGAGTAGTGCTTATTCCCCTGATGTCTACAATATCACCTTTCTCATAGATTTGCATATGCGTGGCCGAAGGAACCACACCATGTTTTCTAAAACACCTAGCGAACACGTGGTGCCTGCCTCTCCCCTTTCCCTTTTGTGTTAGTCATTTGGGCGAATTACTGGAAGATGGCAGCTCCGGCCAAAAAAACAGTTGCATATGTTTTCAATGGATGATTGTGGGTACCAAATTAGTATGGTGTTTTGACCTCAATTTATTTTTCGAAGTTATAAAGGAGTTTTTAAAATATTAATCTTGATAACATGCTAGCATAATGTATTTCAGATGATGCTGGGTATCGTTTGTACCTTTTTGTTGCTGAGTTATCATCCATTGTATGGATGTAATGGAGTTTGTTTATCCATTTACTAGTTAATGGACATTTGGGCTGTTTCTGGTTTTGGACAATTATGAGTAAACCCTCTACAAACATTTGCATACAGGTTTTTATATGAACATAAATTGTTATTTCTTTTGGGTAAACACCAGGCAGTGAGTGGGATTGCTGGGTTATATGGTAAGTGTGTGTAAGACACTGCCAAACTGTTTTCCAAAGTGGCTGTCTCATTTCGCATTCCCTCTAGCAATGCACGAGAGTTCCGCCTGCTCCCCGCACTTGCTAGCTCTGAGTTTGTATATGTTTTTATTTTAGTCATTCCAATAGGTGTATACTCTGAAGATATTTTATAAGATTAAAGTAATTAGCTTAAATTTCTGGGACTCTAAGAATCTAAATCCTTTAGAATGATGGTGTGAAGATGTTTCCTATTTCCCAACTTTCCCTAGGACACTGTTTTAAACCCAGTGGGCTCCTTGGTTCCTGAACCTGATTGGTGAGGAGTTTCTCCAGAACCCCATCATTGAACCTACCTCTTCCACATGTCAGAAGTCACTCTTTGTAGCAAATCAAGGAGCATTTTGCACCTGAAAGATCTACAGATGTCCAGGAGCTGGAGGAAAAGTGTGAATTTCCAGGTTATAACCTTCGAAAAGTACAGGTAAGACCCCATCATGACCCCCTACTGTTCCCGCGCTGGGACCACATCCCGCCTCGGGGTCCTGTGCTGTTTCCACACATGAAAGCTCCTCGTTCATATCTCCCTCATCCCCATGGCATGGCATGGGCTGTCGTGTGGCTACTCAACCACAAATGTGCCTTCAGCCTCAGTCACAGGGCAGGAGACTTTGAGGAGTATAATTAGCTCTGTAGGTCTCTAATGCACTTTGCCTTAACCTCAAGCAGGGTAAGTAGATGCCTTCTCCAAAGACATGACCTTCTAACTAACTCCTACTCCATGATCTGCATTCTGATATTGAGGAAAGGCAGTCTCTAAGTGTGGAGTGCAGAGCACGGTATGTCTTCATAGTGTGTCGTTTAAATGTCTTCAACTTCTCTAATATTTTTTTTTCTCTTTGACATATCAATAGTTGAGAAAGGTGTGTTGAGGGCTCTTCACACAGCCATGGGTTTCTCAGTGTATGCCTTTAACTCCATTAAGGTTTGTTTAATATATCCTGATTCCATTGATTTGGGTAAACATGAATGAATTCCTGGTGAGCTGAATTTTTTTTTTTTAGCATTATATAATGACCCAATATACCAAGCACAGAGACAGCTAGCAAACAAAGAAAAGAGGAGACATTCTCTTATAGGAGGCACTACTCCGTAAGTCTGAATAAAGCAGAGCCCTGAGGCTTTTTCTCTAGGAAGGAGGGAAAGAAGGGAAAGGGGTCTGGTCTCCAGCTTTATAGCGTGCTCCCTGCAGAGCCGGTCTCTGTCTTGCTTCATTTTAGGTCAAGTCCTACTGACCAGTGAAGGTTTCTCTCAGTCAAAACTAGTCCATAAAGGCTGCTTCTTCAAATGTGCAGACAAGGAAGTGAATGTGCAGGGGCTTGAAGAATCAACAAAATGTGACGCATTCAAAGGAAGAAAATAGATCTTCAGTAACAAACCCTAAAGAAAGGGAGATCGGTGAATTGCCTAACAAAAAATTCAAAATAATTGTTTTCAAAGCTCAAAGACAAAACAGATTGACAACCAGATGAAATTTTTTTAAAAAAGATATATGAACAGAATGATAATATCAACAAAGAAGTAGAAATGATAAAAAAAAGGAACCAAACAAAAATACTGCAGGTGAAGAATACAATAAATGAACTGAAAAACTCCCTAGAGGGTTCAAAAACAGATTTGGTCAAGCAGAAAAAAAAAACAGGGGACATAAAGACAGTCTATTTTAAATTATCTGATTAAAACTGAATTCAACAGCACATTTAAAGGATCACACAACATGACCAAGTAGAATTTATCCTTAGGATATAAAGATGGCTCAGCATCTACACGTCAATCAATGTGATAGACCACATTAACTGAATAAAGGATAAAAATCACATGACCGTCTCAATAGATGCAGAAAAAGCATGTACAAAATTCATAATCCTTTCATGATAAAATTCTCAACAGTAAAGGTCATATATGACAAGCCCACAGCTAATATAATACATAGTTAATATCATACTGAAGCTTTTCCTCTAAGATTGGGAACAAAACAAGGATGCCCACTCTTGCCATTTCTTTTCAACACAATACTGGAAGTCTTAGCCAGAAAATTACACAAGAAAAAGAAATAAAATGCATCCAAATTGGAAAGGAAGAAGTTAAATTGTGTTTGCTGATGACATGATAATCTATATTTTAAAAACCATAAAGAAAAGCTGGTAGAACTAAGAAAAAAATTCAGTGAAGTTGCAAAATACAAAATTAACAAATATAAAATCAGCTCTGTTTCTATATACTAACAAAAGAAATTAAGAAAACAAAAGGATTTATAATAGCATCAAAATCAATAAAATACTTAGGAATAAATTTAGCCAAGGAGATGAAAGGTCTGTACACTGGAAACTGTAAAAAAGCAGTGAAAGAAATGAAGACACACAAAAGTGGAATGATACCTCATCTTCATAGACTGGAAGATTTAATATTGTTTAAAGATCCATGCTACCCAAAGTGATCTACAAATTCAGTGCAATCCCTGTCTATCAAAATTCCAAAGACACTTCATGCACAAATAAAAAAAATCATAAAATTCTTGTGGAGCCACAAAAAAACCCAGAGAGCCAAAGCAATCTTCAGAAAAAATAGCAAAGCTGGATGCATCACACTTCCTGCTTTCAAAATATATTACAAAACTACAGTAACTGAAACAGTGTGGTGTTGTTATAAAAACAAACATGTAGACCAATGGAACACAGTAGAGAGCCCAGAAATAAATCCACACATTTACAGTAAACTGATCTTTGACAAGAGTGCCAAAAACATACGAGGTAGAATGTATAATCACTTCAGTAAATGGCATTGAGAAAACTAAATTCCTATATTCACAAGAATAAAACTGGGCCCTATCTCACAGCGTAAGCAAAAATCAACTCAAAATCCACTAAAGCCTTAAATGTAATACACAAAACTGTAAAACTACTAGAAGAAAATATAGGGGAAAATGCTTCTTGGCACTGGTCTGGGCGATGAATTTTTTGGATATGACCCCAAAAGCACAGGCAACAAAAACAAAAATAGACAAATGGGATTGAAAACGATAAAGTTTCTGCATAGTGAAGGAAACAATCAACAAGGTGAAAAGAAAACCTACAGAATAAGATAAAATGTTTCTAAACCACATAGGTGTTATACCCCAAATATATAAAGTGTTAATATCCAAAATATATAAGGAACTCAAACAACTCAATACCAAGAAAACAAATAACCCAGTTAATAAATGGGCAAAGCACGTGAATAACTATTTCTCAAAAGAAGACATACAAAGGACCAACAGGTACATGAAAAGGTGCTCAATAACACTAATCGCAGAGAAATGTAAATCAAAACCACGGTGAGATACCACCTCACACCTGCTAGCATAGCTATTATCAAAAAGACAAGAAATAACAAGTGTTGGTGAGGCTGTGGAGCAAAGGGAACTCTTGTACACTATTAAGTGGGAATATAAATTGATTACAGCCATTATGAGGAACAGTCTACAGGTTCTTCAAAAAATTAAAAATAGAACTACTATTTGATCTGGCCTTTCCGCTTCTAAAAGAAATGAAATAAGTATCTTGAAGAGATGTCTGCACTCCTATTCATTATAGCATTAGGCACAATAGCCAATATATGGAAAAACCTAAGTACCCATCAATGAATGAATAGCTAAAGAAAATGGGACATATATAAATATGAGCCAGCCTTAAAAAATCCAGTCGGTTGTGACGACATAGATGAACCCGGAGGCTATTGTGCTAAATGAAACAAGCCAGACTCAAAAGGACAAATCCTGCATGATCTCATGTACAGGTGAAATCTTACAAAGTTGAAGCTGAGAGTAGGATGGCGGCTGCCGGAGACGGGGGGATGGGAGAGATGGGGAGATGCTGGTCAAAGGTTACAAGCTGAATAATTTCTGGGCATCTAACGTACAGCAGGGCGACGACAGTTAGTAATACTGATTTATACACTTGAACGTTCTAAGAGAGTAAATCTTGTGTTCTCACCACCAAAACAGAAGTGACTGTGTGAGGTGATGGATATGTTACTTCACTTGATTGTGGTAATCATTTCACAACAAATACCTCTATCAAAACTGGACGGTGTGCACCTTAAATGTATATAATTTTTATTGGTCATTCCTGCCGCATTAAAGCTGGAAACAAATTGTTTAGCTTTGTTTAACGGAGTGTCACTGGGTATTCAGAACTAGATTAACAGTTATTTTCTGCCAGCACTTTGAAAATGTATTTCCACTGTCTTCAGGCTTCGGCTGCTGCTCTTAGTCAAATGATTTCTTTCCGTATGTTTGTTTTTTACTTCAGTTACATATTTCGTTTCTAGGCGTTCTACCTGGCACTTTTCCAACATTCTGGTCATTTTTACATTCCCTTTACCCTTAGTCATGCTGTCATTGCCACCTCTTAATTGTTTTCCTTTTATTCCCTAAGCATTTTTATTTTGCATTCTGTGTGCAATAATGCCAATATCTGAAGTCTTTGCGGATCTCGGCTGTTTCTCTCGGCTTTTCTTCATCTTTTCTCGTTTTCTTAAACTGTGGATGATCTTTTTTTCCTTGTGAGCTCTTACATTTAACAGAAGCCTATCTTTAATGGCACTTTATCTGTGGAATTTCTTGAAATCCTATATTTAAGGCAGGATTTTCAAAATCAGTTTGTTTCCCATATCACCCTAACAGCTCAGACCATTTTGAATTAAATTCCTGGCTTTGGGCTTCTCAGACTCCACACACGCGCTCACTCCGGCTCCACTGTCATGCAAGGAAACCAGCTTGTAGTTATGAATTCCTGAAGAGGTCTTTCCTCTCTATTGAGTGGATAAGTAAAATGTGCAATATATATACACAATAGAACGTTATTCAGCCTTTAAGAGGAAGGAAATTCTCTACAGCATGCATAGAATCCTGGAGGGCACTATGCTAAGTAAAATAAACCAGTCACAAAAAGTAATCTGTGATATCTGTTTTTTGTAATATTCCACTTATATGCAGTTCCAAGAGGAGTCAAATTTATAGGGACAGAAAGTAGAATGGTGGTTGCCAGGAGCTGAGGAGGGGGACAGGGAGCTGCTGTCTAACGGGTACAGAGCGTCAGTTTTGCTAGGAGAAGAGTTAGGATGGTTAACTTTACCTTATGTGCATTTTACTGCAGTTAAAAATAATAATAATAAAAGAAAAGGGAATTTTGGTTTCTGCTCAGAGATGTAGAGAGCTAAATAAACCTCCCAAACTTACGTGGACAAAAAGCCGGACAATTCTCTTGAACTCACCAGAGTGCTGAGCGCATGGGGCAGCCAAGCCATCCAGAATCTGGGGAGAGACAAAAGGCACCTGCAGGGAGGGAGGAGCGTGGGCATCAACGACCTGCAGGGTGTGCAGCCAGGCACTGGTAAGAAGAGATCTGCCAGGGCAGTTGGCAAATTGCTGGATACTGCGTGTGCATAGGCAGAAGAAAACGGAGCCCCCGGGGACTGTAAACACAGGTGGAGTCCTTATCCTCTTAGACCTTTTTTCCGGGAACCCCATTGGGCACTTAGAGAAAGGGTATTTAGAGATCTGAAAAAGTCTCTCTCGTGGCATCAAACTGGACAGGGGAGAGTAGGCAGCATCCACTATGGAAGGGGCAAGAAATTCTACCTGAAAGCCTTTCTTTCCTACTGACAAAGCCTTAATCTTGGGAGAGCAAGCAACATAATTGCCCTAAGGGCACAAGAGAAATCTCAGTGCAGCTGGGGGAGGGGCAGAAAGACTGGCCAGGTTCAGAACTTTGTCCTGGAAGTGCGGGGAAGGGCTGGATCACCAGCAAGACAATGTTCCTGACAGCCAGGAACACAGTGTCTGCCTAAGATGGAGACAATCAGAACAGCAGAGAATGGAGCCCAATCACCACCACTCTGCTAACCGGTCAGACTAGGAACACTTAGTTAATGAGTAACTTACAGAAGGCAGCCATTCTCAGAGAGCACAAAGCGAGAGTGGTGGGGTCATCTGGTAAACCCAGCTCCCTCCTACACACAAGGTGCTTGTGTTCTGCAGATGGAGTCTGAGGTCTGTGAGGCACTCAAGGTAACCACAGCAACAATAAACCAGTGAACCGCCACCTCGGCTCACGGACTTCCCCACGAAAGGCCTGCTGAACCCATTTCCAGGGATGCAACCTATTTTTCCTTCTCTCTCCCACGGTAAAAACTGAAAAGTAGGGAATAGCAGGCAGATTGGGAAAGAAGTCAAGAATTCAAGCACTGCATTATTGGTGATGAGTTTACTGGGATTTTTTCCCATCTGCTATCCCCTGGCTAACCTGGTTATAAGCAGCAGGGGGCAGGAAGAGAGAGCTTGGGGGGGAGAAACCCTATAATTTTGGTTTGATGCCTAGAAAGGGAAACTTGGATGCTCAGAAGAGGTACAGAAGTGCCTTGCTTTTCCTCTCTCTCTTCTGTATTCTCCCGCACTGCGGCCCTGGAGAGATTCTATGGTAGTCTGGCAGCAGCTGTGGGGGGTTGGAAGGAGCCCAAACTCTGAAGGAGGGGAAACCTTTCTCTGCTGGGTGCAGCTGTAATCCTAAGAGAGTGGGTGGACACTTGTTGTCCCATCTCTTTTTTTCTCTGTTTGTTCTCCTAACACTTGGTCCTGGATGAGGATATAGTTGTAGAAATGCCTAACAGAGCAGAGTAACCAAAGCCTCAGCTTTTGGGAGCCTTGGGGAAACAGAAGGTACTGGGGACATCACAGATGGAGGAAGTCAGGAAAGCAAATCCATAAGGTTGTCTATTTACTCTTGGGTTCACCTTCAAGCTGTGCGTGCATGGGTGTGATCTTCTTTGACAGAGAACTTGGACAGATGAACTAACAGACACGCCACCACTTAGGTCCCAGAGCAGCCACGAGGTGGTGCATATATGCAGGGAAGATACTAAAAGAACCGAAAGGCTTTGAAAACTGAACTGACCTTGGAATCGCAACCCTTCGAAGACGGGGTGAACTTTTCCGCCTGAGACTGACCGTGTCAATTACTTTGGAAAACAAAATATCAACCTTCTCCATTAAAGAGTTGGACTCTCATAAGCTAGTATTCAAGGTTCGATATACAATCCAAAATGAGGTAGCAAATGAAGGCAAAGGAATATATCAACTCATGTAGAAAAAGACTGTCAACAGACTCCAATTCCAAGGTAAAATAAATGTTGGAATTATCTGACAAAGACTTTAGAGTAGATATTATAAAAATTCTGCAGCAAGCAATTACGAGCACCCTTGGAAGTGAGGGAAAAGTAGAAAGTGTTGGCAAAGAAATAGAAGATAAAGAGAAGGATAAAATGGAAATTTTATAAAGGAAGAACATTAATAACTAAAATTCAAAAAAATAGCTCTTAGTTTCACTAACCCTTTCTATTGTTTTTCTGGTCTCTATGTCATTTATTTCTGCTCTGGTCTTTATATCCTTTCTTAGTTGGTTCTTTCCTAGTTTCTTGAGGTGTTAAAAGTTAGATTGTTTATTTGAGATTTCTTTTTCTTTTTTTTAAAAGATTTTATTGTTTATTTTTAGAGAGCTGGGAAAGGGAGGGAGAAAGATAGAAAGAGAAACATCAATGTGTGGTTGCCTCTTGCACACCCCCTACTGGGGCCTGGCCCACAACCCAGGCATGTGCTCTCACTGGGAATCGAACTGGCAACCCTTTGGTTCGCAGATCCATGCTCAGTCCACTGAGCTACACCAGCCAGGGCTTCTTTTTCTTTTTTTTTGTCTTTTTTTTAAATTACTTTATTGTTGTTCAATTAGTTTGAATTTTCCCCCTACCACTCTCCCCCCACCCCAGCCAATCCCACCTCTTTTTCTTAATTTAAGTGTTAATTGCTATGAAGGTCCTTCTTCTCTGAACTGCTTTGGCAGCATCTCATAGGGTTTGGTTTGCTGTGTCCCCACTTTCATTTGTTTCATGTATTGTGGATGAGAATAAACTTTGATTCCGATAACCCCATGAGACTTCTTTTATGGTTGTTCTATTACAGTTGTCTCAATTCTTCCCCCATTGCTCTCCCCTACCCGGCCCACAGTCAATGCCAACCCCATTGTCCCTGTCCAGGGATCCTTTGTACATGTTCCTTGACTAGACCCTTCCCCTCTTCCCCCTGTTACCCCACTCCCCTCTGGCCACTGCCAGTCTATTTCTTGTTTCCATGCCTCTGGTTCTATTTTGTTCGTTTGTTTTGTTCATTAGGTTCCACTTACAGGTGAGATCATGTGGTATTTGTCTTTTGCTGCCTGGCTTATTCACTTAGCATAATGCTCTCTAGTTCTACTCATGCTGTCATGAAGGGTAGGAGCTCCTTTCTTTCTGCTGTGTAGTATTCCATTGTGTAAATATACCACCATTTTTTGACCTACTCATATAAATCTCTGTATTTTTGCTACAGCCATGAGCTTCCTTGACTAATACCTAGGTCTAACTGGGAAAACCAAGTTGGGTGCCTGGACCCATAATGGGATGGGAATAACTGTTGGGTGGGGGGGGGTTGGGGATTCTAATAAGAGAAATGAAGTCACAGGGAAGGAGTAGGAAAAAAATGCAGAGCCCACAGGTTGGCATATCGGTTTATTTGGCAAAAACTTGAGCCTTCTCGGGATAGAGAGGTCAAGGACAGAACAGAGAGGTCCTCAGCTGGAGCCGGTGGGTACTGCAGCTGGGAGCCAGCCTGCACTTGTCTTAGACCACGTAGTCATCCTCCTGACCACACTAGTGGTCGGCCAGCTTGAACCTAGTGTTGAGCACTGATGTAAAGGGTTCTCTGGAAGAGAAAAGTTGAGTGGTGAAAAATCAGGGAACCCTGGAGGACATCCATTCCTAAATTTAATGACACCCTTGGTCCCAGTTAATGCGAACAAGTATTGTTTCTATAAGATCAGGAGTTACCCAATTTTAAGCAAGTTCACCCAAGGGGTTTGTCAGTTGAGCACATAGTAGAGACCAGCTCCCCTGGGGCCTACTTGAGACAAGGAGCCAATAGAGAGGACAGACTGAGGAGATAATGAGTGGGGCCTTGGACAAAGGGAGGATGAACAAAAGAAAGGATGATGTTTCAGGGGAACTGAATGAGCATGAGAAAGGAGTAGAAGCCCCGTGTTGGTATTTGGGCTTATTTTGCAGCGAGTGGCCGCTTCGGTGCAGAAGGCATTGCCTTATGTGTCCTGTCTCTTTGCCCAGGAACTGGGTGACTGCCATCTTCTGTTCCTGGTCACATCCTCCGAATGGCAGTGAGGAAGTGTACCCAGGCCCAACCTTTTCTCCCCAACCAACTCACTCATTGTCCAAGCAGATATTTCCACAGAAGGTCCAGCAGCACGTGTGATTTTGTTTTGTACAGCTTTGTAACTTGGTGCACCTTTGCATACAATACTTCATCGGAGGCTGTACCCAGCACTGCTCAATTTTTTTTACTTCATCTGGAAGTGAGATGGTAGGAGTTGGCAGGGCCTGTCCATTCACAGTTTGGAGAAGAAACCCTTCTCAAGCTTAGCAATCCCTGAGCTCTGGAACCTGAGCCCTGAGCCATAAAGTATTTCTCTGTCTTTCCAGAAAATCCTTTGCTTGTAGTCTAGCCAGTGCCTTTTCCCAGGAGACCATCCTTGTATGGCACGACTTCCATCTGAGCACAGGTCCCCACAGTATTTCGGGCCTTCCAGCCCTCTTTCAGGACCTGCCATACCCTCTGGCTTCAACTTCCACACCCAGTTTGCAGAATGGAAAACTGAGCTGGCAGAGACTAGGAACCCACTTTTCCCCTTTTCTGTCCTCTCTCTTTTTATACTTTTATTTTTATATTTTTATTTTTTAATGATTTTTATTTTTTACTTACAGTGAGCATGCAATATTATATTAGTTGCAGGTATGTGACCCAAAAGATTAAGCATTTATAAAACTGATGAAGTGATCACCACAATAAACCTAATAACCATCTGATGTCATCCATAGCTATTACAATATTATTGACCATATTCCCCATGCTGTACTTTACATCCCCATGACTATTCAGTAACCACCAGTTTGTACTTCTTAATCCTTTTACCTCTTTCACCCACCCCCCCCCTCCACCTCCTTCCCATCTGGCAACCATTGAAATGTCCTCTGTATCTATGATCCTGTTTCTGGTCTGCTTAGTTGGTTGGTTGGTTTTTAGATTCCACACACAAGTGAAATCACATGGCATTTGTCTTTCTATGTCTAACTTATTTCACTGAACACAATACCCTCTAAGTCTATCCTGGGGACACCACCTCACCATTCAGCCTCTCCCCAAATTCCATATCTTTCTCAGGTCCAGAACCTTCTCTCTCAGTCCCTTCATTATCCCCATGTTTTTTTATCAGATGACCCCAAACTTTGACTCACTAAGAACATCCTACTTATCTTGTCTATTTGTCATGGTCGAAAAGATTTTTCCCTTCAAGCTAAATGAATGTGTTAGTGTTAAAATATTACCCTTTTGGTATTCATCAAAGGCTCACTCAGATCAGACACAGAGATTCTGAAAATATGGGCTCAGAGGGCAGCTCTGTGCTGATGTTTCTTCCACCCAAGGGTCTGACATTGCAAACTATTACTTCCTGTGAGCTTATGAAATGCAGACAGAAGCTACATTGCCTTTCCATATACGCAACGTTGCTTTCAGATCTTGGAGAGAGAGCTTCAAGGGACATCAGACTGGGAACGTCCAACCTAATCTTACTTGAATGTCTCTGCTTGAAGGAAGGTTTGATCCTTTGAAGGGTGATCCTGGAAATTGGGCCCTGAATCAGTTATGCCAGACATTCCAGGCCTGGGCAGAACACCTTCCTCCCTCGCCACACCACCTACAGATAAAATCGCTCTTGACACCTCCCAGCACAGGCAGAAGCATCGCCACCCAACAGATGCACATGATGAGTAGAACCCAGGGCTTCATGGTGGTCTCTATGTGTGTTTGGGTTAAGTTCTGGCAAAAGACAGGTCTTCTCCAAATGCTGCAAGAGGCAGAAAAGGAATTAAGGAGAATAGGGTAGGAAAGAGAGAGAAAGTGCCGGTGAATATGGTGTTATTCTTCCTCCTACTTTCCCTTTTCACCCTCTGGCACCTAACAATATACCAAGCTAACCATCGGCTTCCCCAGGCTTCTTCCCCATCTCACATTACAAACTGCTTCCTTTGCAAAATTATTTCTTTAAAAAAGGCATTACTGTTTTTTCAATTAAAAAGCAATAAATGTGCAGATTGTATAATTTGTAAAACAAAAAATACAAAGAAAAAGTGGATATGCATTAGGAATTCCACCACCCCAGAGATAACCAGTATATGTGTATCCTTTAATGTTGTAGTCATTGTTTTTATGAAATTGGAATAATAGAACACCCTGAGTGTCCTGATTTTCTATTTAAAAACATATGTAACTGAATGATGTAGTTTAGTCAAGACCCCCAAACAAAGAGTACCAGAGTGATTCCAGAGTGAAAAATGAAATAGATTACTCAGCAGAACTTGAGAAAAGATGACGGCCAACAACCGGTCAAGGGACTCAACACTTTCGTCTATAGCCCTGGCCAATGTGTCTCAGTGGGATGGGCATCATCCCACAAACCGAAAGAGCACCTGTTCAATTCTAGGTCAGGGCACGTGTCTGGGTTACAGGTTTGGTCCCTGTTGGGGTGCCTACAAGAGGCAACTGATTGATGTTTCTCTTTCACATCAATGATTCTCTCTCTCCTTTCCCTTCTCTCTAGGATCAATTTTTTTTAACTTACATCTACATAGATGATGTAAATGCAAGTTTTAGGCATGTGAATCATTGATTCCTTGACTTTGAGGCAAATTGGATCTAGGTGACTTGAGGAGAGAAAAGAACAAGAAAGAGGAGATTATGGAAAAGATAGGGGAAAAAAGAAGAGAAGCCCTTAAAATGTAAAAGATAAAAGATCAGCTGTTTGGGGACTTCCACTCTTAAATGCTTGTCTGCTCTGCAACCTCTGTAGCTTTTGTCTGCATTCAGAACCCACACTCCTGCCAGCTTGTCCTGGCATGGCTTGAGGAAGGAAAATTGCCCAGTTAAGGTGTTGAGGTTTCATTTATCATTGGGCAATATTCACATCAGAGGATACAACTTAATCAGTGATGCTCCAGGCCAAAGAAGAACCATCTCTGTGTGCGGTAGACCTCCCAAACCCCTATAAATTATAATACTTGGCTTTTTTGCACAGGAGAGCCAGTGAGCATTGCACAGGAAAGCCTTGAGCATGGCTCAGAGTGTTCTTCTGGTCCTCTGAAGGCACCAGCGCAGAGCAAGACAGACGTGCAAAGAAGATGGTTGACCACTTACAGGTGAAGGATATGAGGTATGAGGTAACTGGGTGAAGCTGGGCATGAGTTGGGATTCCTGGCACCTGCCTTTTGCACAAAGAAGGAGGAAGACTGGCATATAGGGACAGAAACACAATAAATCCAAGATAATAGGTTCTGTAAAGCTGTTTATTGGTATTCAAAACTATCATTCTAGATTTGAGTTGTCCAGAGCTTTGGCATCTGTTCATTTAAAAGGCCTCATGTTTAGTCCAGTTTTCTGAGTTCCCTACTTGCTCTTAAAGGGTGTCCAGGATCTGGGGGTGCCCAATGCCCTTCTTTGCACAACTCAGAGGTACTAAGTGATCCCAGAGAAGAGAAGCATCATCACACCCAGGCCGGGTACTACTCACATATGGAGTGCTGGGTGGATTCTTTGGCTGTCCTAAGATAGAATACAGAACAATGAAAAGGTCCCTAGGTATCACAAAGACACAGAACTACTGCCCGCCCCCCTAAACTCAGGATCCCTGGGCTTTCCAGATAATGGCAAAGGAGAGAAAGTATTGAATTTCGAGTCAGGAATGCTGGTTTCTTGTTTCATCTCTGTCCCTTTTACCTTTGGGACCTCAGACAGGTCATATCACTTCTAGCTCCACTTCTTATTTGAACAACAGAGACAATGATCCCCACCTCACGGTAATAACATGGACACCCCCTGAGCAGGGAACTCATCCACACAAGCCACAGATAAAAGCCTATGCCTCAAGACCCTTCCCCCCACCTACCTCTGAAGGTGTCCGAGTTGAATATCTGGTGGTAACCAACTGACAGCCCTTTTATCTGTACTCTTCTTACTTGGGGAGGGGGAAGGAGGTTGTGTCCTGGAACAGGGGGCAGAAGAGCAGAATAACAAAGGTCAAAGGGCTAGAACTTAATGAGGATTTTGGTAGTAACAGATCTTTACGTTCTGCTCAGTAACTGCATGTTGGCCAGATCACAGACTGTTTCCTTCAGTACTCACCCATCCAGAAGTACTGGGTTTTCTTTGATGTGAGCAGCATTTCCCACTAAGCTAGGAGGCACGTTGTGTACCTGGGTTTTGGCTCTGGCCACCCCCAGCAGACCCCAGTCCAGAGTCTTTATCTATTGCATTTGCGTCTATCCATCAATCGGGAGTGGAGAATAGTCTGCTTATCTCTTTTCCTTTGACTTATCGTGTGGGCTATGGAAGGTCTAACCCTCTTCTGTATTGATTCTCCTTGGCTAATTAAAGCATAACATCATCTCCCACCAAATGCCATGGGACTTTTATGTGAATAAAGAGAGACCAAATGGGAAGGACTTTAGAAGGAATAGATTTGGTTCACCAAATATCAAAGAGGGGTCTTATATTGGGCATATGAGCGTATGTATATTTATTTATATGTACCTAAGATACCTATTTATTCTTTCATCCACAAATTCCACTTTTCTTACATTAGTCTAAAATCAAGGCAACCAACTAAATGGGAAAAGATATTTGCAAACAATACCTCTGATAAGAGGATAATATCCAAAATATACAAAGAACTCACACAACTCCACAACGATGAAGTAATCAGAAAATGGGCAGAGGACCTCAACAGACACTTTTCCCAAGAAGACATATAAATGGCCAACAGATATATGAAAAGATGCTCCACTGCACTAGCTGGAAGGGAAATGAAAATCAAAACCACAATGCAATACTGCATCACACTGTGAGAATGGCCATTATCAATAAGACAAGAAATAACAAGTGCTCAAGAGGGTGGGAAGAAAGAGGAACCCTTAAATACTACTGAAGATGCAAAGTGATGCAGCTACTATGGAGATTCCTCAAAAAATCAAGACTAGATCTACCATATGACCCAGCAATCCCTCTTTTGGGTATCTACCCCAAGTTTTTCAAAACATGTATTTGTAAATATATGTGCACCCCTATGTTCATTGCAGCATTATTCACTGGAGCCAAGACATAGAAACAACCTAAGTGAACAACTGGATGAAGAAGAAGCAGTACATATATACAAGGGAATACTACTCAGCCATAAAAAAGGATGAAATTCCCAAAAAACCGTGGTAGATCTTGAGAGTATCATGCTAAGCAAAACCAGTTAGATGGAAAAGGTCAAGAACCATATGATTTCATTCATATGTGAGATATAAAACAGGAGCAATAAATGAACAAACAAAACCAGCAAGCGAACTCGCAGACAGAGACGGCAGTATGATGGTTATCTGAGGGGGAAGGGGGTGGGAGGAGTGTGAAGAGAATAAAGGTGTTCAAATACATGGTGGTGGGAGGAGACTAGACTTCGGGTGGTGAGCATGCAGTGCAATATACAGACGTGTGGTGGAATTGTACACTAGAAACTTCTGTAACCATTAATAGGTACATAACTAATATTGTTACCCCACTCGCTTTAATAATTTTAAAAAGTTAAGGATTTATGAGCAAAAATTCTCCACATGACCTTGCCCACCAGTAACTGGCACAGCACAAATGCTCCATCACAGGTGTTTATTTCAAACAAGAGCTGCACAGCTATGGGAAAGCCACGCTTCGGGAAATACTGTCCCGATCAAAGGAGACGGGGCAAGATGTTAACAAAGGTGGGTGGTGCAGAATGTGAGAAAACAAAGAATGTTCCTGCTAAACACGCAAAGAAGCTAAAAGGATAATACAAGTGACCCTTGAACAATGTGAGCATTAGGAGCACTGACCCCAGCGCAGTCAAAAATCCACTAAAGCCTTTGGCCTCCCCAAGTCTTAACTATACTTGGCCCTTAGTATTCATGGATTCAACCAATGGCAGGTGGAAAACAGTATTTTTTTTTTTATCCTGAATGTGGAAATGTAAAGAAAAAAAGAAAAGAAAAAAAATCATCTTTGATCCTAGGTCACTTAAAGCAGCAGATGAGGAGTCCAAGGATACCCAAGGGCCAACAGTATTTAACAGTATTTACCAGAAAAAATTCCCAGTGTGAGTGACCCAGCGCTGCTCAGATCCGGGTTGTTCAAGGCTCGGCTCTGTGCTGAGACTAGGTTAATCTGTACAGCGAGATTATTGTCATTCCTTACTTACACTTTTCTTTTTCTGTAAAGTATCTTGCAATGAGAAAATAGAAATAGATTACAGCTTTCAGGACACAGGTTCCGTTTGCAATAGGAGGGGGTAGTTATGTGATGGGAAGGGCAGTCTCTGTAGAAGCCCAAGTCCAACACAGAACAGGCCATGGGACAGGGCAGGCACAGGGGAGGAAGCCAGTACTCCATGCCCTCCCCTGGCCTGGCCAGTGGAGGCAGGGAGGAGCCCAGGACACCCTACCTTTCCTGCCCTCCTCACGCCAGCTCTCTAGGAAAACCTGTGCCAGACGCAGAGCTCACTGCTCTGGCTGAGTCATGGCATGCCCGGCTCTGCTGCCCACTCTGCTCCTCTGTGTGCTGCTGCTGCAGGCCCAGGGAGGGCCCCATAGTTGGAACAGGATGCAGAGTAGGTGATGGGCTGGGGGGCAGGCATGGGGAGGGGGCACGAGGGGCTGTGTCCAGCTAAGGAGGACCTGGGAATCAGAACCTTTCAGCATCCCCTGCTCCGACCGCAGCACTGTGAGGACTCTGGGTCCTCCCAAACCATGGCCCTCCAGCCCTTTTACCTGGCCCTGGGACCAGTGATGGGGGTGGAGGGCAGCCTGCATCTTTCCATTCTCCATTCCCCAAATCCAGAGACAGATGGTACAAACTCCAGCAACAGGTGCACAGAGCTGGGAATCAGACGGGAAGGCAAAATGACGATTCTTTGGTGTATGCACACCTGAGACAGGTCAACATCCTGAGATGTTTCTGGGAATGCAAATTTATTTGAGCATGTCTCAGACTTCACCGAGGTCTTGGGGGTGACTTCACCAAGGCCATGACTAAGATGAGAGAGAGTCCTGGCTGCAGGAGTAAGAAGAGGGTCCAGAGCACCTAGGCACTGAGTTCTATTGATAGAGAATGGGGGTAATGGGTTGAAGACACAACCAATCACCAGGATGTGTCAGGGGTCAAAAGTGAAATCCCAAAGAGTCCCAAGGTGCCACAAGTAGGCCTGGGTTCTGCGGTCTAAGAAGAGTGTTCCATGTGATGCAGTTGCATGACCCTGCTCCTGCTCGGTTTCAGATACGCAGCTATCCACAGAAATCAAGGTGTGTGAGAAGAGAATCCAGGTTCATTTGTGCCGGCGCCCCTGTGAACATCACAGAGAATGTCAAGCAAATAGCATATGCTGTTTGAGCTTCTGTGGAAGCATTTGCATGAACATTTTCTGAGCGGGAGGGGGGCTGAGCTGTGCATGCTGCACCCCCAGCCCTCCACTGAAGACTGAACCACAAAGAACAGGGACCTCGGGTCCCAGGCACAGGGCTGTCAGCAGCGGCGTCATGCTCACCCGTGTCTGGATGGCTTGTTCCTGTCCAATAAACCAGAACAAATGCCCGGGGACCTGGCTATTTTCCTTCCAGGAATTGTGGTTATTGAGAAACCAGTGCAGAGCACAGCGTGCCCCGCCTCTCTGGGTCCAGGCCCCTGATCCCTCTCCCCTTGTCATGCTTCTCTGCTCTCTCTCCTTTTGGCACATGCACCCCTGCCAGGCCCCTGGAGGCTCGGCTCCAGTCTTGCTCGGCTCACTGAACCAGCAGTCCCAGGGGGAAGAACAGTTCATTTGCACCGCCCCCCAGTGCTAATGAGAACGTCCTCACCTTGAGTCGGAAGGGCGAACTGAACCATGTGGTGGGCGGGGCTGAACCCTGGGGCCTAGAGTGGGAGGCCCCCAAGGAGGCCTCTTCTTTTTTCTTAATCTTCACCTGAGAACATGTTTCTATTGATTTTAGAGAGTTGGGAAGCGGGGTGGAGAGACATCGATGTGAGAAATACTGATTGTCTCTTGTATGCACCCCAACCAGGGATCTAAACCACAACCTAGGTATGTGCTCTGACCAGGAATTGAACCCACAACCTTGTGGTGCACAAGACAATGCTCCAAGCAACCGAGCCACTGGCCAAGGCAAGGAGGCTTCTTCTTAAACTTGACCCACACCTGTCCCTTTCTCCCCATTCTCCTTATAAAAAGTTCAGATAACTGTCTCTTTATGCTGAAGAAAATGAATCTCAGGAAGTTAAGTGACTTGCCTAAGGCCAGGAAGAGGAAGGGGCCACTTACTGCCTGGCTGGCAAAGGGCACCTCCTCTGGCCTCCCTGAGTACCAGCTGCTTCTCTGCTGTGGGGAGACCTCGGGCACAGAAGTGAGTGTCTGTGCCCACCCAGCTCCCCACTGCAGCCTCTACCAAGATGGCCACTCTCACCATGCACCTGGAACACGGTGC
>VMDR010018534.1:0-19096 GCA_007922815.1 Macrotus californicus
TTCCCTCCCCACTGTTCCCTCCCCCCTCCCCTCTGGCTATTGATAGATTGTTCTTAATTTCAATGTCTCTGGTAATATTTTATTTGCTTTTTTCTTTTGTTGATTATGTTCCAGTTAAAGGTGAGATCATATGGTATTTGTCCCTCACCGCCTGGCTTATTTCACTTAGCATAATGCTCTCCAGTGTTTTTGGATTTTTGAATGTTTCTGCAGTCCTCTGTAGAAGAAAAACAACAAAATGTTAAAACTCCTACAGTGGCTCACTGAGTCTCTCTTCACCTAGATTGTAGTTTGAGTGTCTGCCCTAAGCTGAGACATAGTGGTTTCTGTGGGCTTTTCCATAGGTTTGGCATGACAAGGCTAGAGTTAGCCTTCCCCCCTTCCTACAGCTGGGAAGGAATCTTGAAGATGGTTGTTCCAATCAAGTATTGCAAATTCATTTGAAAATTGCTGTGTCTGTGAAAGTCCCCTCTTGGTCACTGCACACATGTGACTTCCTTGCATACTTTTGGGCTGCCTGAATCAAGTCCACCACATTTCCATTCTTTGCTTATGTGGCTGGTTCCTCTGTCCACCTGCCACATGGTAGACATTGGGCATCACAGATGATACTGTCTATCCACTGATGCTTAGGTTTTCCTAATTTAGCTATGATAGAATGCTTCTCAATTATTTTCAATGGGTTAAAATTGAAATGTGTTAAGCAATATGTTAACATTCTACCACAAATTTGTGCCATGTCGTACAAGATGCTATAGCTCACTTTGCACAAGTTGGGCCTCAGCAAGGATATTCCATAGAATCACAGGGAGACTGTCACTCCCTGAATGACAAACTGTGTACTCAGGCTACAAGGCCCATGCCCGAAGACTCTCATAACCCCTACCCCAGTGGCTCATGCATATTAAATGAAGCCCCTTTGCCTCTCATCATTCTCTTACAAAACATGGTTTCACTTCCTGTCTTGTCTAATAATCTAAAACTTTCTGAAATGTGTAGTCTAAGGATCTACACTTCTAACCAAATCTCAGCCCCCCTACTTTTCAAAGGAGGACACTAAAAATCCTACATTACACAGTGTGGCAATCCAATGAAATCAAGAAAGAGCTTAATAAGCCATAGGATCCAGAAGACATTTTTTCAGGCCTTTTTTTTCTGTTGTGCATTTCAAAGATTTATTTTTGTCTGGAGTTCCCATTCTAGGCAATGCCATTGGATTTGCCCTACTCAACAATGTCACTTGGTACAAGAGTGGATACATAGACCCACCTAGGTCAGTCTTAGTGTCTTAGTCTTCTTCTTTTTTCTCCTTCCTGGCCCATCTCATTTGCCCAGGTCTGATTCCTAAACAGGCATGGCCAGGGAAGAGCTTTCTGAGATATCTGGACGTCTTGGAACAAGAACATGCCAGGCCAGGTCACTATCATGCTTGGGCTAAAGGATGGTGCACACTGTAGGCAGCCATGTTCCATAAAATATACATCCAATTGCCAACTGCAGTGCGCTTACTGTTTTATAAGAACCACTACTTTTTAGCTGGATTATAGACTTCTGTGATCCTACATTATCTTTATGTTTACATTAAGAATGACATCACCATCATTTCTGGACTTAAACTCCTTCTGTGTGGTTGAGTATATTGCAATCCAGAGCCAATGGAGGTAAAATTGCAAGTATTGTTTAGGATCTTGATAACACAGTCACTACCTAACTGATGAACTCAGTGGGGGAACTATCTAGGCCCCTAAAGATTCTATATCAACAGAGCTTTGGTTATTTTCATTCAGAGAATGCATCTCTCCAATGTGATTTTTCCTCTCATCCTCAGATTTGGGCCCCCGTGGGGTTCTCCAGATCATCTACTAAAGAGAGGCTAAAAGGGTTCCACAAACCACATAGGCACTGTGATGATAAGGAAACAATTGATGATGTATTCCAGGAAAATCAAATAGCAGAGGGCTTTGAGTATGAAAAAAAGAGGCAGCTCAGCAATTTAGAATTGTAAGTCAGTATTGAATTTGTGACAAGTGACTAAATTGAGCCTTTGACTCATCCCTTGCAAATTAAAATATTTCACAAAGCAGTACCACTCCATGCCAAACGCATTATTCTTTGTGACCAAACATTTTATGTTTTCAATAGCAGAAAAAAGTGGTGTCACTGTGGATGGACCTAAGGTGCTGGCCACTTTGGCACATTCCTGACAGAGCTCATGAAATTAGAGCTCCTGATGTTCTAACACACTTGTCATTTCTTCATTAAGTAGATGAAAAATATTTAAAACTGTGTTTGGGAATTGAATAGTATTATTTCTCTCTGGGAACTCATTGAAATAATCTACATTTTGGGACCTGGGAATATAATGTTAAAAGGACTGTTTTGGCTCTTGCTCTTTCAGGAGTCAGAGCATAAACAGTAAAATACAGAGGATCAAATTTTTCCTGAGGAAAAAAAGTATATTTTAAATAAGATTATGCAGAGCCAAAATAATAAATCATGTTGATAGTGAGAAATAAAGATTCCTGGTATGAAAGTGTTAGTCAGGAGGTTGGGAACTCAAGTTGTTATTGAGGGTGGGGCACACTGATGTTCCTGCCACCAGGAAGATAAGGAGGCTGACTAGGGTCCAGGGGTAACGAGGATGCCTTATGGGGTAACTCACATTGTAGGGAGTAACAAAGCCATAGATTTGCTCACCATGTGTAGGCACATACATGATTAGAGGGAAGATTATGTTTCTATAAATCATGCCTCCTACAAAAACTCATCCTTGAAGCGGAAGAGGTGTGCTTTATTTCAGACATCATATAAGATAGAAAACTGTATTCTGGAAGGGAAGGCCCACTCCTGTCTATCTTTTATCCCACTGTCTCCTTTATCCCAGGCCTTGGTTGTGGCCTTAGTCAGGAGACGTGAGACAGGCATATATGCTGGGTCTCCACCTGCCAGAGACATATTTCTACTGGCTGTGGCTGTAGGGTGTGGGGTCCTACGATGTTTGCATTGCAGAAAAGGATGGGAATTCATCGCTATTGATTGGAACAAAGAAATGGAGGGCAGAGGCAGGGACTCTGGGGATGGCTTAGAAAGGGGGATAGCAGAGAGTGGGGAAGAAGAAGGAGAGCAAGGAGGAGCACAAGTATCTCAGTATCTGATGTATGAACAAGGTGCAATCTAGGTAAATGTGGGAAGGATAGACAATCAAATACCCAGTGTGGGAGAGAAATATGAATGAAATAAGCCAGTTTAGATGGCCACTTCACACTATACAGAGAAACAAAATCCAGATTATTCAAAATTCTGAAAACAAGGAAGCAAAATTATAAAATATTATTTGTATTTGATAACCTTGGAGTAAAAATGGCTTTTCTGGAAAACAAATAAAACAAAGACGTGGTAACAAAGAAGGCTAAAACAAAGATTGTAAATTTCATGCACCAACCAGCCTAGACAAAACTATTTGCCACAATATCCATAAAATTTAAAGAGACCTTGCATACCAGAAAGAAAATCATCAAAGCTCAATGGAAAAATAGGCAAAAGGCTGAGACAGCAAGTTATAAAGAAATAAAATGGACAGAGCTAGCTCAGAGATAAAAAACTGTCTTCTTCCTTGATATTTGGGAAGACACAGGAGCAACGAGCTGTTGCCATTTCCCACATGGTGAACTTCTGAAAGCTTTAATGTTGAAAATATCCAGACGCAGCGAGAAGTGGTGAAACTGTCCTAGGTGGTTGCCAGGAGTGGAGATCTCCACAGCCATTGGGAGCAGTCCTTGTTATTAATTATCAAAAGTTAAGACATACGTATGCTTAGCAATTCCACTCCAAGGATGATTCCTCAGAGATTCTCACATCTATAATAATTACATAATTATATATATATGTGTGTGTGTGTGTGTATAATTTATTGCAGCAGTGTGTGGTCACACATAAAGGGAAGTAATCCAATGCTCATTAAAAAGAAAATGTACAATAAATAACACATTCTCTGTCCATCCTTTGAAAAGCTGAAAGGAAGGAGAACCCAGGAACTCCAAGTCTTGGAGGAGGACTGGGGCCACCCTCAGTTTGAATCTTCATAAAACCATTTCCGAGTCAATCATGTACACATGCCTGAAGGTTTGAAATAAGAAATAAATATTATTGGGTAAAATGGTTGGCCGTGCTTTCTAGGTATGTTTCTGCCAAGGAGAAAAGAGAAGGAAAGAGTTATGCAGAATTCTACCAGTTACTCCTGTTTTTCTTGTATTGATTCATTTCTTACCTCAGCAACGGAGTTGCAATTTTGCAAGAGATGAAAATACTGTTTTCCTTCTTCTTTCCTATCATCATCTTCCCTTGTAACTGGACTACTATTAGGCAAGGGACATTATTGAGAGATATTGTTGGTTGATTACTCATAATAACTCTTAGTTTGGCGTACAATTTCTGTTGCCTTGGTGAATCCCCTTACTCCTCTCTTAGGTCTGAATGTGTGGAAGGACACAGGCATCTCCTACTCCCAGGGGGTCATTTGTGTCCTGCCTCAGAATTTCTCTCTTGAGTGGCCTCAGGGACTGGCAGCCCAGGCTCTGCTTCACAGAAGCAAACTCTGTAAGCTCATGCTGTACCTACATCTGGGTCACAGGAACCCTGGTGATGTGAGGCCTGCAGCTGGGTGCTAATCAGGGTTCATGATCACTGCCTGGTGTGACCTTTGTCTATTATTTCCTGAATTTGGGAGCTTTGGCATCCTGGGGTCTTGATGGCCCTGGAAGAATGACTCCTCTCAGAGTTAGCCACCTAACTATTCGGTCATCTCTAGGAAGAGATAGTAAACCATTAGCCCAAGGAGCAAGCCTTTCAAATGCAAACCACCCACTTCAGAGTATATAAGCCCAACTCCCACCTATATGGGCTGTCACTCCAGGCTACTATCCCTCTGTTTTCATTACCCCAGGGCTAGGTAACAGGCAAGGAAGGAGAGCCCCTAGGCTCCAAAGCCTTCTGGAAGTTTCAAAGTAGCTAGTCCTAAGCCTGCTCACCCTGGCTCACCACAATGAACACCCTTGCCAGTGCCATTCTGCCACTTGTTCTTCCTCCTGATGGCCCTGGTACTTCTCTCTGTGGCCTTGTGTGGCATGGCATACTTCATGTCTCTAGGGAACTCTGAGCATGATAAACTTTTTTCTTCATGACAGTCATGTCTGTATCTGCATCTCTTACTATACCTGATTAAAGCAATTCCTGGGTGTCCTTAGGACACCTTTGGCTCATGAGTGCTTTCTATGGCTTAAATCCAGAAAAGTCTACCTCCTGCTGGTACTTCTGAGGCTCTTTCCAGCATTTCTCTCAGGCGCTTCTAATTTGCTTCTCTATGGCATCTCCTGCCTTTGCACCCATGGGAACCTAGTATATGGACAGCCTCTGGAGGTCTGCCTCTGTGGTTATGTACTAGCTCATCCAGCCATGCCCCAGCCATCTCTGCCAGCACCATTGCTGTCCTGGATGCTGTACCTTCTCCACGAGCCATACCTCTACAGAACAGTCTTGAGAGCACCAGTCTGGTCTGTGTGAGGGAGCCCAGGGATGGCTATAACCTTGCAGGAATTACAGTTTAGAGCCAGAGATGAGAAAGCCTGGCTGGGCCAGACCATTGGTTACTGAACTGACAGCCAGTATCCCTCCCATAGGCAGATGCCCCCAGAATGCTCTTCATTCTCTGTGCTGTTAGATCAGGTGACACCCACTGAAGAAAATGCATGACAGACAAGTGACTCCAAAAGAGTCAACTTGAGCATTGATTTTTAATTTGACAGGCAACATAGTTAGCTTTTCAGACTAAGGACAAGGTTGACCTGCAGTGTACAGAGAAGTCCGCTAGGTGGGAGCATAGCTCAAATTGGCCAGATGGACTAAAGCCAGAGTTCTATCCAAGAGTGCCCATCATGGCAAGAAGGTCAAGGGACAGCCTCATGCCCTTCTAGTTGGGCAGACACTTGGGCAGTGTCTCTGGAAGGGTGGAAACAGAAAGTTTCAGAGAAAAAGGAAATCTCTTCCTGAGAAGGATTCCCAGTCAAGGAAAAGAGGCACTGTAGAGGGCATTGTGGGGGACATTGTGGATCTGGGTGGGGCCATAAAAAGAGAATTCAAAGAGGCTATCCCAGAATTCCAGAAGCTAATGATGAAGAAGAAGTCAACCATGGGCTCAGGGCATCCTGGTATGGGAGTGGGGGTTCAGTCAGAAGAGTGAGGCTAAGAGGTCGGAGGCCAAGCAGTTGGCTTGATTGGGGTTTGGTGAGATGCCAGAAGTTAGGGCGTCACCAAAAGTCTCTGCTGTGCCTTTGGGTGCCTTTCTGGGAGGATGTCCAGACAGGCACTGAGGAGCTATCGCTCATATAGCACGAAGAAAAAGAAATCATTATTGATGACCTGGGGTTTGACTCACACTGTGATCTCACTTTAGAGATTCTATTCCATCTTTAAAGGGGCTTTCAGTTTGATCTTTTTTTCCCAAAAGGAAATGCCATTAACTTTCTTAAAAATGTCACTACTTATGTGTGTATCTGATATCGTTGCTTTTTAAGGTCATTACGAAGCACAGACTGGCTTTTAAAGAGAAGTGAGAGAGAACACATTATTGCCATTGTGTGCCGACTCAGTAAGAATTGGAGCTTTTAGTTTTAGTGGTATAATTCAGAGAATAATCCTTATCATTATGTACCCAGCATTGTAATCAGCTGTACAGAACTCACAGCACTTGGCATCATAAATTACCCATAAAATGAAGCCTATATGTAATTCTAAAATTGAATTCAAACCAACTATAGAAACCAATTACTTGTCAAGTACCCAATCTGACAATTAATCTGAAGTCTCATTGCTGACTTTCTCTCACTCTTCCCAGCTCGGTGTTCAGTCATGAAGCAGAGGAAATTGTGAATAGGATGGGGAGTGAGAAGAAAGCTGATGGGTGGTGGGGGGGGAAGAGAGTTACCATGGGGGCCTGGCTGGGTGGTGAAGCAGCAGACACAGAAAAGGTGGTCTTTGCATCAACCCTTCTCATGAGGCCTGGGACATACCATACCTCCCACATCTCCAAGACTCAGTCTGTGCATTTGCCAAGGACATGTTCTATGCAAGCTGCTGGAAAATTCTGCCCCCAATGGGACTGTGTGTCTCTTTTGTGTGTTTACTTATGGCAATATCCTTCCTTTCTCAGATTATACCCTTCATCCCTAAACTGAAGGGATGCTGTACACAAAAGCGGTAGAGAAATTGTCCTCCTAGTCCCAGGAAACCACACAGGATCCATGTATTATATCCATGTATTATACATTCACAGTTCACAGAGGAACCCATGGACAACTCATTTCAGAAGAGTGAAAACAGAATTTGAGACATAACATATCAGTTCCTTACCTTTTAAAGTATTTCTTTGGGCCCACTGTCAGCTTATTGATTGAAGACTGTTTTTTTATTATAAAGTCATTACTTCTATTGTGACAAAAAGTTTAGGCTGATTTTGTCCATAAATATTGCCCACATAAGTTAGAGAATACAGTACAAATAATGGCACAAAATCTAGAAAAATGAAGCAGGTTACAATGTAGCTCTTGTGACTGACTACCTGTTTAAGGGATCTAGTAATATATTGATTACGTCATACAAAAATTTCAATAATTATAACATTGTATAATTGTAACAATGTATAATTATAACACATTGATTTAGACAATTGTGTAAAGCCATGGGCTGTGGTCAAAGTTCCAGTATGATTTCTTTACATATTGTACCCCACCCACATACGTGGAATGACATAAAATAAATTAACCATCCCATCCTCGAGAAACTTATAAACAGGAATTAATATGTGAGGCTAATAACTTCCACTCGGATAAAATGTTTAGGTATCAGAGAATGTGTTTCACCTGCTACCTTGCACTGAAGGAAGACTTTATATTGATTATGCTGGGCAGTGAGTAGCCCTGCCCTCTGCTCACAGGGAGACACATTTTCCACCTTCTAAGGCTGTTGTCTGTACAAAGATGCCTGACAAGTGAGTCTGGCACAAATGGAGCCAGTGCCTCTTCTCACAAGATGTGTGGAAACATGAGAGACCCATGCAGAATTGCCTCCCAACTCTCACCACGTTCACCATGACTGTAAGAGTCATTGGCACGTAGAAGTCGTTTGCTGAATATTTTAAAATGCGTATAAAATAAATGAGAGGCCAGAGATGACAGAGATTCATGATGGCAGTCTGACAGGTAAGCAGCCCAGCTTGGCGCCTCCCGACCCTCCTTAGACTCAAGCTGAGAATGCATGTCAGAGGTCCAGTTATGGTCAGCTGTTGGGACATCTGGCTGCTTCTATGCACAGGGCATTTAGAAGTTGGCTGTGCAACACTGGGAGAGTGCCTATGCATGAATGCCAGAGGCATTTGTAGTCTCAGCTGGTGGCATCCTCTTGGTCCCCAGCTACTGCCTCAAGGCGACACCAGCTGCAGAGGGTTTGCCACTCAAGGCTCCCCAGTGCTTAGGGACTGAGTCATTTGGTTTAATTAGCTTTCCTCAATAGTAAGAAGTGTTAGTTTGGACCATTTGGAAGAAGGAAGTGTTGATGTGTGTGCTCTGGAAAGGGGGGAGATAGATTTAAGCGTGTCTCATCATTAGCATGTCCCTTTCCCTGCTTTAAGTCATGACAGCTGAGAAATATGCTCCTCACATAGTGATTTTCATGCTTCCCAACCAACAGTGGGATGTCCCTGAATGGAAGGTCTCTAGACTTGCCAGGGTTGCACTGCTGTTCCTTTAGTGACATGGCATTGTACAGAGAAAGCCATTGTCTTACAGGGTCCAGTGGCTATTTGTGTAATGTTTTAAAAAGTAAAGCCACTTCTACACCATATTTTCATACCTTGGGATGGTACCAGTTACTAGGAGGGCATTTCCTTATATCTTTGAGTTTGAAGAACACTTTTAAAATGAGTTTTTGAGAAGTTTGTTCTGAAATTCCACCTAGGAAAATTTCTGCAGGAAGTTACATACTCAAATATAAAAAATTGTCTACTAGTGTCTGCAGTTTATATATATATATAAATATGTATGTGTGTGTGTATACACACACACACACACACACACACACATGCATGCAACTGTAGTTTGAACAAAATAAAAACAAGAAACCTAAATAGATGATTTTGTTTGGACTTTCAATAACTGTAACTTCACAGAATTTTTCAGCAGGGATTAATGCAGAAAAAGCACACTTTGTGCTCACAGAAAAACAGCCAAGTCTTCTGTTACTCCTAAATGTTTTAATACACTCTTTCGTGCGGTAGCTGGACTAGCTGAGAATCCTGCCTTAGACAATGTTGGAAGGCTGTGGCAAAGAGCTACACATTAGAAGATTACATGGCATGAATATGAAATGGAAGTGTAGTATGCAGGTGCCACTTTTTTCACTATGGCTCTGGACGAAGAAATGCCATTAGCAGACAGAGTTCTTTTTTGAGGACAAAACTCAGTGGGGAGATTCCTAAAAGCTAGTGGGTGATTACCATGCAGGATGACAATGGGTGAGTACGATGCAGGGTGGTAAGTGGAACCAAGAGGAAGAACACACTGCTGTCAGAGCAGATGGGGCATTGCTAACTTCGGTCTCATGGTCCGAGGGCTGAGATGGCCACAGTGACAATTGAAAGATGAGTAGTATTTGTGTAGGGAAATAGGGCAGGAAAACCAATCTTCAGGGAGGAGATACGTTGAGTTTCGATACTCTGATGTGTTCCTAAAATACTGACCAAGTACTAAAGTGTGAAAGCTACACTGGTGACATCATTGGTCTTGATTTCAGGAAATGAACTTTCTCTGGCCTGGATGTACAAGACAGAGAAAAAAAAGAAAGATGGGTTTTGTAGCTAACTAAATATAAGGGACTGTGAAAGGTGTTTCATATGGGTTATCACATTGAATTCTTGTGATATATCTCCAGCAATATCATCCCAGCTGTACTGAAGTTCGGGGTTTAAACCACCTTGTTAGGAACCATACCTGGCTAGTTGTCATGTCTACATTCAAACACACACCTGCCTGATGCCAAATTGGGAATTTCCACTCTTCCATACTGCTCTGCCTGAAGGTTTTCATACTAAAACTGGACCTTATTTCTAAATAATATGCATTTTAGTTCCACAGTATTGATAAAGATAAATTAAGAAAATGTTAACATGTATCTCCCTGGCTTAAACAATCAAATGTATTCCTCAATCACTTCCTGTGCAAGGAGGCCATGTTGATGGCAACATTCTTGATGTAATGAAATCAGGACTTAGGTTTCTTCCATCTTGAGGGTTGGTTACCCTCAGATGTCAAGGTCTTAGAAGGTCATTTCAGGCAGAAACCATGCACAAAGGCCATGAAGAAGATTTTCATACATCTGCCATGTAGTAGAGAGAGCCTCTAACATGCGTGGTCTAGGACCCAGCCACAATGACATGGCCACACCTAACCCAGACGGGTGGAGAAATGGAGGCTAGCTGTGTGAGGAGTTGATGTGCCAGGCTCGCCTTACATGGTTTTACACACAAGTCACAAAAATGGAGGCTTTGTCCTTTTTATGATAGTGCTATAAAAATAAAATAAAACAAAGTGAAACTATTCTATATATTCATAAAAATTCTAAGACCTGTTCTCTGAAGCTTATAATCTAAGAAAATTTCTGGGAGGTGGGGGTGAATGGGGTGAGGGAAAGTGGTGGCAGGAAAATGGAGACAACTGTACTTGAACAACAATAAAAAATGCAAAAAAAATAATAAAAGCATATTTTACAGTAAAAAAATTCTAAAATCTAGTTAAGTGTTTTTAGCT
The DNA here is from genome assembly GCA_007922815.1 of Macrotus californicus. Classification (NCBI taxonomy): domain Eukaryota; kingdom Metazoa; phylum Chordata; class Mammalia; order Chiroptera; family Phyllostomidae; genus Macrotus; species Macrotus californicus. Next base: position 10,854 of record VMDR010018534.1, read on the forward strand.
TGGATTCTATTTTGACTACCAATCAGCTTCTCATCTGAAATGTGAGTTGTTAGAAGATTCAGGCAGAAATCTGGGAAAATAGGGAGTCCACATGTCTGCTACTTGGACATGGTGTTAAAGCCACATGTTTTTCTATTACATTTTTACTGGAAAGAAAAAAGTTATGAATGATTTTTCAATATTCATAAGAGTATTTGTTTACATGGAGAAATCCAGTTGATTCTGACATTCCTAAGGACATTTCACCCTTGTGGGGCAATAAGGACAGCAAATGGCTTGGTGTGGGGTAGACTTCTCTGTACTGTGAGAAAGACTCAAGTGCAGGGCCAAGGACATATGCTCTGGACTAACATGGATTCTCTACAATTCAAAAGAAGCCCCTGGATATGTATGGATTGCTTTGAAATAAAAGCTATTTTTAAAAATTACCTTAGATTTGAGAAGGTAATTCTGAGCTAGAGTTGAGCTAGATAAGTCTGTTTGGTAACACTGGAGCTCAGAGCTGTAGGAGGATGGAATCTTTCCCATGCAGGTCCCTTGCTGAACTATGGGACCTCCTGGGATGTCCTCATGTTCTGCTTTAAGCCCCACGAATGCCCTGAGGGCACCCAAGTTCTTTCTGGTCATCTGTGTTCAGTTTCTCACCAATATGGACTCAAGCCATTGTGGGCAGAGAGAGCCACCGTGTATGGCATTCTACCAGCTGGGTCTGGCTTCTTGCAGTTTACCCCTCACTGCCGTGAGAACACACACACCCAGCTAATTCTTTCTCAAAACTGACTTTCTAAATTGCACAATGACATGACTGATAGAAGTTTGAAACCAAAAGGCCATGCATCAGGGGCTTGTCAGCCTCCCTCTGTGTTCCTGTCATGCAGCATGCCAATGCTTGGTATACATATCCTGGCTCAACTTCTCCATAAACCATCTGCCACGAATGAGCTAAACTTCATGTTTATTTCAAAATGTGCATTGTTTGCCATTTTTGTGCCAGGCAGAATTCCAGGTGTTTTCCCATCTATGTCTCATTTAATTCCCAGAACAAACTCATTAGGTACCCATTATGGCTGCTGTTTCATGGATGTGAAGAAAGAGCACCCACCTGTGGAAAGATTTTAGCTTCAGACCAATGTGCTAACTCGCCCAGGCAGACATCATAAAACCCAGGAGATTTCTTTTAAAACTTTTCCACTAAAGCATTGAATTTCATTCTTTTTCTGAGTTGAAGTTTGTTCCTTTTTAAGAAACTCTAGGAAATTCCTTTATAGAAACCTTCAATCAATTAATATGATTTCAATGTCTTAACATTTGTATAGCAATTTTAACTTCTAGGAACAATTACACAAATATTATTTCAGTGACAATTATAAAGAAAACCTTGAGTTAATCTACAAGTCAACACATTGAATTACATAACTGCAAATCTGGGGGACTGAGCAATTCTGGTTAGGCATATAGTGTCCTTTAAGAGTTGTTTGTTGTTTGCTCATCAATATGACAATAATATTTCAGATACTTTTATTGCAGTGTATCATCACACATGTATTGCGAGCGTACAGGTTCACTTGGTTTTGCCCCTGTAACCACCACCCATAGCACACTGGAAACCTCTCTCAGTCCCAACTGTGCATTTTCTGTCTGGTCTCTTCTTGGACTTCACACACAGTGAATTGTATGGTACTGTCTTTTTTTATTCAAACTTTTATATGTGAAATCCATTCAGGTTGTTGCATGAATCATTGGCTTGTTCATTTTCATTATTCTATAATATTTCATTCTATGATTAAGCTACAATTAATCCATTTTACTCTTGATTGATATTCACTTCTTTACAGTTTGAAGCTATCGAGGAAACTCTTGCACACACTTGGTGTGCCTGTGTGCACATTCCTGGTGAGTATCCTAGGGGTAGAGCTGCTGCATCACTGACCATGTGTGTGTTCAGCTTTAGCAGATGAATGCTAAACAGATAACCGAGGTAGTTATTACCTGTCTGTGCCCTGTCAGTGGTGCTGAGAGTTCTAGTTGTTCCACATTCACACCATAATGTGGTGTTGTCAAGTATGTGTGTGTTTATATAATATGCAATATATAATAGTTTACATACTGTATGCTCTGTATTATATATAATATATGTGTATGTCTATGTGTATATATGTACATGTATACATTTTAGATGTGATCATGTATTGGCTATGTTTGAAAAAAATTCATCTTTTAGGGATGCACTCTGAATTATTTGCTTAAAATTAACACTGGGCTGGCAAGTGAATGTAGGCTGGCTGTGGTGCCATAGCTGTGGAGGCTGGATGATGGTACATTGAACTTGGCCAAACTATTCTGCCTACTGTTGTGTATGTTTGAAATTCTTCATAACATACACACATATGAACTAACATATATAAACTGTTATATAGTATATATTATGTACATGAATGTATTATATGTTATATATCATATAATAGTTTATATATCATGTAGTGGTATTACATATGCTATACATACAGCATGCACTATTTTGCATGTCCTTATCCACTATTATTTTTAAAATAAATCTCTCTTTTTTATCTGTATCTATATCCACATCCATACCTATACCTATATTTCTCTATACCTCCTATTGGTTCTGTGTCTCTGGAGAACCCTAAGTTATATAACTAATAGGATTAATCCATTAATTACATGGCTCTTTCTCAGAGGGAAGCAATAAGATTGGAGCCAAAGCTGTAAGTCCTTAATTGTGGAACTGGGGATATTGGAAGTTGGAAGCATTCAGACCTGCCTTCTGTTCTGAAGTCATCCCACCCCGGAAGTGGCCCCTCTGTTTTCTGCAGAACTCTGTAAATTCTGCTAACTGTAGCTGCAACTATGTATTAAAGAGGCTAGGACTTGGAGGTAGGCATCGCTTGTTCCTGGCATTGAAGCTGAGTGAGATCAGAGCTTACTTCCATGCTGGTGCTAAAATCATAATGCCTGGCTCTGGGGAGTGATTATAGCCTGGTCATAGAGAAACTCACCCTCTGTCCCTGGGCTCCTTTTACTGCTGGACTGGCTCTTGATTGCAATAGATGCTTACCAGATGTTTTTGCCTGCCTGAGACCTCTCCCTCTAAGTATTATGCCCCATCCTTGCTCAGAAGTAAAAACGACTTCAGTGCAGAGCTTCTCTCCTGCCTGGCAGGCCACTGCCACATGTAAATGTTTTTTTCCTAGACCTGCCCAAGAAATATTGTCATGGGGTTCCACAGTCCTTGAGGACTCGAAAATACACAGTTCACAAGGAAAACACTGTGTACTACTGGGTACCTGGTGGGCAGGGAGCAGACACATGCATATGGGACTGAGCTGCGGTGTTTCTCCAAATGATGCTCAATCAGCAGCTTTATAGCAGAGGTGGGAGGAGCCAGGGGCTCCACAGAGCATTGAGCAGGAGGCAGAGTAACAGGGCTTCTGACTGAACAAGGGTATGTGTTTGTTTACTAAGTAAATTAAATTCTAGGTACAGATTTAAATATAATATATAAGCCACATCTCCTAATAGATTTTATTTTAGAAGTTTTATTTTATAATATCTGTAAAGCATCAGCCATATTCCAAGCACCATGTGCTTGACAGTTGAAACTGCTCTGTTTTCCAGTTTATGTGCATGTGTCTGTAAAACCCAGCTGCATGACATGGTGTGTGCAGTGCAGCGATTCTACGTCGGGTTCCACCACTGGTTTATCTGAGGAAGCTGCTTAACTTTCCTGTGCTTCAGCTTTTTCGTGTGTGAAGGAGGAACTGCCATGGCACCAAATAGTATGGTGCAGGGATTTTAAAAAGATAATGTGTTGTATTTAAAGAACTTAGCAGAATAGCTAGTGAATGAGAGCTATCATCATTGACCTATGTTTCATTGTAGGGTCATTCTAGATCATTGGTTCTCATTTATTCCAAAGAGATATCTGGCAACCTCTGGACATAGTTTTTGTTTTCACAATTGGTGAGGATGCTTTTGGCATCTTATAGGAAGAAGTCGGGAGTGCTGCAAAGTGTCCTGAATGCACAGGACAGATCCCACAGCAAAGAATTACTTAGCTCAAAAGTCAGTAGTGCTGACTTTGAGAAACCCTGCTCTAGAGACAGAAAAAGGAGAGACAAGAAAAGTACAAGGGAGAAACCAACAATCTTGAGGGATGTGGTTTCTAGAACATTTTTCTATCCATCCTGTAAGTAGACATGCATCTTCTCTTCATGTTCTCTGAGACACTGGAATTCTGAGTTTCCATTTTATGTATTCATGAAATTGGAAAAGCTCAGCTGTTGAGGAAGAGTGTGTTTACTCTTGTCCAACAGAGAACATGGTATCAGGGTACAGGAAGGGACACAATTTTTTCTGGAGACCTTTCCATCCTGGCAATAAATGCCCCCTCCAAGAGCCTGTATCAGTGCCTAGAGCCACTTAATACTCCCAGGTTCTGCCTCTGGGTAGCACCATGTAGGTTTGGAACCTACATTTCTGTGGTGGTATTCTCAGGTTGTACATAAAATATGCAGAGAAGCCTGAGAAAAACAGGGAGATTTCCACTAAAATACAGCCTGTGGATATCATAGATGCATCAAAAGTATCATCTGTATGATCACAGTTGATTTCAACACTCAAGGTTAATGGTTGGAAATGTATTTGAAATGACAGACTTGGCCATTGGTCTTCTGGGTTCTTGCCACAGGCAAAGCCTATTGCTAAAGTATTTCTATATCCCCAGTGGCCTAGTTCCAAGAATAACTAGATGTCTTATACAGCAAGATCCATAAAACTACACTGGAAATAGTAACTCCTGGTACTACCACAGCAGAGAGATAGATGCCTCAGGAATGGAAGCTCATATACCATCACTACACATTGGCTCCCAAGCACTTCCTATGTGAAGCAACCCATCAGAGCTGATGAGCAGAATCAGTGCATGGCACACAACAGACACCTTGGCTCCTGGGCTGCTTGATTAGGGGGAATGTCACAGCCTGTTGAAAGACCCCACCAATCTGTAAAATTGGCCCCTTAAAACCCGCTACTATGACATCAATCTGCGGGAGGGCACACCTCTCTCTACAAATTGAGAAAAAATTGTGAACCAATCAAGAAGCACATACAGAGTCAAATGTTATAGCTTGTAAATGAAATATGCATAGATAAAGATACATGTTCTTATCACCTACATTTCTGTTGTTGCAGTTAAATATAGTTAGCATAAGAATATTTCTTGATATGCATCACAGGAGAAAAGATTACAGAGTTCTCAAATGCTTCTGGAGACTAATTTCCAAAACTGTTACCAAAAGCTATTGTATTTTTATTTTTCTGAAGTCCTGGCTTAAGCCAAAGATTCATACTATTGAAGGCCACTATGCATCCCCTAAGAGAAGCAGTCTTCTCTCATGGAGGAAAAGCAGCCTTGCTAAAAGCATGGATCTTTGCAAAGGGACGTGTTCAACTTACAATTCGGCTCAGCATATTCCTGTAAGTTTCACACATCTCATCACCAAGGCACTGGCCACCATCATATCACAGCAGAAGACACACCCAGGCTGTCTCCTTCTCCAGAGTTTTCCTAGGTTGTCTTCTCTACTCTCAGCACCCTTCCCAGGCTCCCTGGACTAGACAATCAGCACTGGAGCTTCCTCACAAGGGGTGATGAAGCTGATTTAGCACCCAGAGCTGCACTCCATCTAATTGCACTACTAGCAGAAACATTCAAACAGGGGATGCATAGTGGCTTTCAGTAGTATGAATCTTTGACTCAAGCCGGGACTTCAGAAGGATAAAAATTCGATGGTTCTTGGTAGCAGCTTTGGAAATCAGTCTCTAGAAGCCTTCGAGAACTTTGCAATCTCTTCATTTCTACTGTAATGTAACTCAAGAAATATTCTTATACTGAATATATTTAATTGTGACAACAGAAAGGTAGGTGAGAAAACATAGCTTTATTTTCATGTTTCATGAACAAGCTATAGCATTTGCCTCTGTACACAAATGTCAAAAAATTTCTCATTTTTTACAGGGCAGTGTGGCCTCTTCCAGAATCCATTAACATAGGCTTTCTGCCTAACATCACCACCCAAACTCATTGCCCTTTACCATTGGGTTCACTCCACTCCCTTTGTTGTTTTCTCCATTGTCAAGGACAATAGACCCAAACCAGAAAGTGCACATATATGGCAGCAGTGACCATGACTTTCCTCAGTGAGCAGTGAATCATTCTTGCAAACTGGCTTAAAAATACGTGTGAGATTAAACAGCTACATGTTAATCTCAGTAGATTTCTTTGCTCAGGTTGTCATGGTTTGCAACACTAAACAACAACAACAGTTTCTTGATAAACAGAACATATGTTTTAGCATTACCTCAAAGGCAGTCTAATCGCCATCTGAATCCCTGAATTCTGATGACACACCCATGATTGTTCTAGCATATTTAACAGGAAAAAGATAATCAGTGACAATATTCAACCCAGGGAACAGGGTTATAAATTAGGATGTCTTAGCCACATTGTGACAGATAGGATTGTTGCAGCCCCTAAACATAGGGATTTTTTAAAAAAATAACTTACATTAGAGCTTAAAACTCTCAGCATATATATTGCCTTTACCAGACAACCATTGTCAAAACATCCATTTCCCCGAATTCAAGTGTTCACAGTTGAGCCAGAGCCAAGCTGCCACATCACATCAGCACTCACTGCTCCCCATGCTTCAGGCTCTCCTCTCCCCACGTTTTGGAAGAGGAGCCTGGAAACCTTTATCTGTCGTGCCCTGAGTAGTGAGCTGATGTCATATCACTGTGAATGTATGAGTTAGGGAGTGGTTTTAATCATCTGTCCTGTGGGGATGACTCACGGATCTGTGGCTATACTTGTGACTTCTCTTTGGAGTTTAATTTCCTCTGTTTCCACCTGCTGCTGTTGGTAACAACCTGGATGTCTACAGCCACCAGGGATGCAAAATGCTGCTACAGGAGTCAGCTCTCCATCTGTATGCTTTTCCTGTGCCTTGCCTCTCACTCTTCTAACACCTTCCCTAATGCTGGAGAGCCATGGTCCTGAGGGCAGTCCTTGCTAAGGTACACTTCCATGCAGCACTTTTGGAGGCCTCTTCTCTGACTACACAGCTAACTCACAGTTCCTCAGCCTGGGGGTCAAGGCCATAAACTCCTGCCTCCATCTCCATTCATTCTCCACTCTTGTCATGCCACCCATGGATATTACTGACTGAACTGTGCTCATACACCCAGCCCAGTACCTTTGCTCTTTTCTATCCCTATTTCAGAAATGCCTTCTCTCTCTGATCCCTTTCTGCTTGGATTATGAATACATTCCTTGTGAGTGTCTCTTCTGTCAAGTCTGCTGGGGTCTTCCCTCCTGAAAGGGGGATCACATCTTCTCAGTATCCATAACATTTTGTTTATTTTTGGTACTTTTGCATTTCCAGCTGAACTTATAATTTATGTACAATTTGCTCTCCTATTAGGCAAGATGCTTTTAAGGACTTAATATTTGTATTTTCTGAAGGGCCTTGAGCATGGGTGAAAACTCAGCCTGAGGAAGGCAGAAAGAGCTTGTAAAGAGGAAATGCCACATCACACCAACAACTTTCTCCAAAGTGATCCCTTTCTCACCATATTTACATTCAGCTTTTTATATTCTCCAGGTGAACACTGAGCTAAGCATCACATGCTAACTGTTTGTTCATTCCCTTGGAAAGTCTATACACAGTTCTAGCATCTCAAGGTCCTCTTTCAGTTCACGTAGTTGTCAAAATTCGGTTCCTTGCAGCTGTAGATCAGAGGCTTCCACATTCTTGTTGGCTGTTGGTTACAAGTTTATCTGACCACAGAGGCCCCCATCATCCTCTGGGCCGACAGGTCCTAATAGGTCTTCAGGACATGGTGGCTTCTTCTAGGCCAAGGATCTCTCACTTTAGTCTGCTAAGAGGGCTTCTTACATGACGAATGTAATCATAGAATGACATCCCATCACCTTGGCCACATTCTGTTGGTTGGAATCAAGTCATGGATTCTACACGTAATTTCCTATCTCAGGAAGTATATAATTAATAAGCTTCTTCCTGGGCCTAGAAACCCTCAAGGCAGCAAGCTAGAGCAATATCATTGATTTCTCATCTCTCAGGGTTCATTGCTTCATTTTCCAGTTTTGACAGAGTGTATTTTATACATTTTATCTATTTTTGGTTGCTTTGGGTGACAGAGTA
>VMDR010018535.1:0-19083 GCA_007922815.1 Macrotus californicus
TTTCCCTGATTTTGAGTGACTGTCTTCTTTATTGTGTCTTTAGAGTATAATTTTCTTTCATTTTGAATTAAGCTTACCGAGTATTCCCCCAGTTTTTAGGTATATTAGTCTTTATAAGACATGTGTACTTACAAGGTCATAGATCATAAAGTTTAATAGAAACTCAAGATATTAAATATATTTATTTGTTTATTTTGTATTGATTTTTTTTGAGAGAGAGAAACATCAATTCATTGTTCCACTTATTTATGTATTTATAGATTGATTCCTGAATGTGCCCTGATCAGAGATCAGCCTGCAGCAGCTTTGGTGCATTGGGATGATGCTCTAACCAACTGAGCTACCCGGCCAGGGTGACATATTTTTAAATAATTTTTTCGAATTAAAAAATATTAACGCTCATGTAAGACAATCAGAAAATACAGACTAACAAAAAGAATGTTAGTATGCTTGTGTATTGGTTCCCACAGGAGCCACAAAGGGAGAGCTGCCCCTCCTGCAGGCCCAGAGGAGGAGACATCCAGTTCTACTAGACAGGCTGGGGGAGGGTTTCGGCTTTCAGTCCCAGGATCCTGACATTTAAGTGCTGCGCAGAGGATGGTTTTGGCAGTGGTGGTCTGGAGAGAATCCATTTCTTTCCCTGGCTACATTGTTCCTGGCTTTGTTACCTTCAAGCCTAATGGGGACTCAAGTTTGGGTTTAATTGCTGGGCAACTAAATATTCAACAGAAACAGCAGCCAGATCAGGCTTGCTGAGGGAAAATCCAAGTTGCTGAAGCCACATACCATCTGCATTTCTGCCTTCATACTGGCTTTGTTCATGAGATCTCTGGGCAGCACTGGACCACCTAGAAAAAGGAGCAAAGCTGATGTGCAGAGGATTGGCCAACCTTCTCACCTGATTATTGAGTGCTTCCTCTACAGTGGAGATCTTTGGGTGGTTACTCACAAAGAACCAAACATCCTCATACTGTGGATCCATTTTTAGAGATCTCTCGTATGCCCCTTCCTGCTAATATGCTTGTCTAAGTCTCTGGCTGTTTCAGCTACTGACCTATGCATCTCAGACCATTTCTCCTTTCAGACAAAGTGATCAACTGGGTGATTACAATTGGTTTTAAGTGGTTAAAATTTTGTCTACTGGAGCGCTGGCTAGTGTGGCTCAGTGACTGAAAGCCAGCCTGCAAACTGAAAGGTCACTGATTCAAGTCCAAACCAGTCGGGGCACAAGCCTGGGTTGTGGGCCAGGTCCCCAGTTGGTGGTGTACAAGAGGCAACTGATCTATGTCTCTCTTACACATCATTGTTTCTCTCCTTCTCGTTCTCCCTCCCTTCCCCTCTCCCTAAAAATAAATAAACAAAATCTTTAAAAATTTTTTTTGTCTACTGGAAAACTCCCCTTCTCAGTTGTTCTTCAGGGCCACTCTTGAGTTGGGTTACAGTGCTGTGACAGGGCACTTTTGTTGGTGCCATCACATCATGCCAGTAGCCTGTTCAGTCACCTGGGCTTAGAGCAAGTTCCTAGGTCAGTCAGGATGTGTGGGCTGCAGAAGAACGGTCGTGTGGTGGGAGAGAGCGCACCATGCAGTGTGCCGTGTCTTCAGTTTCTGATCGAGCTCAGTCCTATGTCAAAAACTTCCACTTGATCATGCTTGATCATGACAAGCAATATAACTTGGAATTTAAACATGTGAACTTCGGAGCCAAAGGGCCTGGGTTCAAATCAAGCTCTGCTTCTTACGAGCTGTGTGACTATGGGGCAGATTGCTTATCCCCCCCTGCTTCAGTCTCCCCAGGTGGGGATAACAGAAGTAACAGTACTATCTCCTGGAACTGTGGGGGGACTAAAGGGAACACTGCACGTGAAGGGCTCAGAACAGAGCCTGGCACGTTGTGCACACACTAAAAGTTAGCTCACTTTATGGTTTAGTGGATCGGGTGACCCCTAGGTTGTGATGAGCACCAGTTGCTCGGTCACCTAGTGTCTTATGGCTGAACTGCTGTGTTCACCAGTGCCAACAACAAACCGAGACTGGTTTCTCAAGAGGAGAACAGTTCTCTGCCAGGAGTTCAGGGCCTGGCCGCAAACCCCTGGGGCCTGCGCGCTGGTCTGCCTGTCCGGGTGTGCCAAAGCAGCCTCTGTGCCGCAGCTGCCCCAAGCCCCCTGGATCCCCTGCAGCAGAGGGCAGGGCTCTCTGGACCGGCTAGCAGCCGTCTCTTGCTTCGGGCTGCCCTCAAAGCTGGCAGCTGCCTCTCAGGTTACTGAAGAGAAGACCTGAAACAGCACATCTAAATCTGGCCTCTCAAATCCAAAGAGAAGTCCAAGTAGCACACTGGGTGTATCATTCCCCACGCCCAGATGTACTAGATGTAGGTATCCTCAAGAGTATACATAATAATAGAAAGTTGTTAGAAACTAGGAAGTGATGAGTTTTTGAGTTTTTATTGCCTTTGGTTTTAAAATAATTTGCTTAATTGTAAGTTTATTTAATAATGACTATGTTTACCAACTAAACTGAATTCCTGAAAATTTAACCGTTGGCTTTTGTGAGCTGATACAAGCACATTACTAATGGTAGAATTCAAGGCCACGAGGGATGTTAGGGGTACAGAATGAAGGGAACTGGCTTCCCCAACCTCCTGCCGGGCTATTTCCACAAAGGTCATTGCCGTCTTCATTCAAGGTGGGAAAAGCCTGTGTCACAGGGGAGTAGGGAACATTTCTCTGACAAGGAAGGCTGCCTTAGGTCGGGTCTGCCTGGAAGCAGATGGCAAAATGGGGTTAGGAGTTCACAAGGTTTACTGGGGTAGGGGTGGGGAGGAGGGGAAGAGGAGAAGAGCCTTTAGGCTGTGATGCTGGCGTGGTCCCCGGCAAGGAGGGACAGGGAGGGACTGAGAGAATCCTGAGCTGCAGCACAGCTTGAGTAAAGGCTTGGCCGGGCCAATGGGGACTTTCTTATTTATTCTGTTTTGTTTTTGAGGCTTGGACAGATAATGCCAAATTGCTCTTCAAAAAGTGTGTCTCTTTTCCCACTTACACAAATTGAATATGAATGCCTTTTTCTAAGCGTCTTTGCCAATGTTGGATTTTGTCTTTAAAAAAATCTATGCCAATTTGATAGACAAATTTTGTATCTTGCTTTAATTTGTATTTTCTTTGTTATTGGCAACTTTGGCCACTTAAGACATGATTTTGGTCTGCTGTATTTCTCTGTGACTTAGCCCATTTTTGTGCAGGACACTCAGAGGACCCACGTTCTCTGTGAGCGGAACAGACAGTGTGGTGTGGGGAGCTGGAGACACCCTGCTTTCCTCAGAACCCCTCCCAGGCAGGGGCCCAGTGGGTGAAATTCTTCCTCTAGAATTCTATTCTTTTAGTTTGTTCTCTGTCTAGATTTACTTTAGAATATCAAGCAAATTCCCTCTAAGTTATTGGTGACACATCAACTTTCTTTCTTGACACGTGTGAACAAACTGCAGTGCCCAGTGCCATGGCCAGGTGGGTGGGAGGGATCTGGAAGCAGTTAAAAAATAATACTAAAAAAACGGAAGAAGACAGGAAACAGAGGATAAAGGGGACCCCAAACTTAGTCCACGTCATAGTTTTGTTTTGGTCTGTCCTTTTCTGATAGACTTCCCTCTTTCCCAAGGAGATAACTGTCAGCTTAAAAAATTTTTTTCTAGATATTTACCTCCTATAATTTGTTAACACATTTTAGTGCTTCACTATTCCTGTTATTCATTCATTCAGTACATATTTTGAGCCCCTACTATGTAGACTCTAGGCATGCTATAGGCACTAGGAAAAACCTATGAATTTCCTGCTCTAATGAACTTATACTCTGGTGAGGGAGACACACCATTAATGAGTGATCAGAGAAGATAACAGGGTGAGTGATGTAAGATACCATGACCATCACTGAGGTGCACGCTGGGGAATAACAGGGCAGGCCAGCTGGATGGAGGGGTAGGGAGGACCTCTCTGGGGAGAATTCTGACCTACATTCTCTTCGGTAACAATTTGCCCCTGGTGGGAACAGGGAGTCTCTTGTTCTCTGCTACAATTACTTGAATTGTTTCTGCTTGGGTGAAGAGTTGGGGTGTAGGGCGTGGCCTGACATGACTCAGGCCCAGCAGCAGAGAGAGCCGATCATATCTTGGCTCCTCCCTATGTTTTCTAGACCCACTGCTGTGTCCTGGAGGCCCTGCCACCTCCCTTAAATAAGTTGGCGTTGTGTTTGCCCCTGGCTGATCCCTCCCTTCCTCCCTTCCTCTTTAAACCTTCCAGATTGGAGTTCACCTTACTCCTAATGTCATCGCTACTTAAAGTTCACAGACCTGCAATATCGACTGGCAACTTCCTGGAGAAGCAGAAATCCAGACCCACCCCGGACCTACTGAGTAGGAATCTGTACTTAGCCACATCTCCAATGCTTCTTCCGCCCGTTTAAGTTTGAGAAGCCCTCGTTCAGAGCTATTGTCTTCACTGGTCTAAGGAAGGTGCTTCTCTGGTTATTTATCCATTTTCCCCTTTTACTCCAATGCTCATTCCTATCCTTTTGCCCATTGAAGACACTCTTTAATCTGTTTAAAATTTTGCCTCAAATATGTATGCATGCGTCTTTGAAAATTAAGTGTGGTTATTTTGAGTGTATTATGTCTTCTCAATTTACACAAATACTGTTATACTAGAACACTTGTTTCTTACTTTTTATCATCATTATGCATTTTATGTTTAATTATGTTACTGTGTGTAGATCTAGTTCATTGTTCTAACTACTGTATAGTATTTCATAGGCATCTACCATGTTTACTTAGCTATTTCACCTGGTGGGCAGCTAGGTGGCCTTGAACTTAATGATCACTCCAGAAAACACCATGTTTCTCCTTACAAACATGCAAAATTTTTCTCTGGGTCATACATGTTCAGTAGTGGGATTGCTAGTCATCGGGTATATACTTACCTAATTTCACAAAAGCCTTCCAGATTGTTCTCCAGGTTGTTGGCAGTTGTCTACACTCCCACCAGCAGCATCACATCCTCTTTCTAATGTTTGCCTTTCTGATGGACGGAAAACCGTGCAACGTCACTGCTTTAATTTGCATTTGCCTGGGTACCAGTGAGTTTGAGCATCTCTGCATCTTTTTCTAACCATTCATTTCTTCAACCAAAAATTACTGTTTGTTATGTTCCAGGCATTGTTCTATGCACCAAGGAAAAACATCGCCTCTCCATTTATATTGGAGCTCGTGTGTTTTTTGTCAGTTTATAATTGTTCATTGTATATCTACATATTAGTCCCTTGTCAGTTTTAATAACACTGAAATCATCTCTCCGTACAGATCTACCTGCTAACTTTGTGGCATCTGTCATTGACCAGGTACCCTTATTTTGATGAAGCCAAGACATTTTTGATCTCCTATGTTATATCACATTGTACTGATTGTCTCCTGGAATTTGTTCTATTAGCTTTGTAGTTTGCCATTTACATTTAGGACTTTATTCTAGCTGGAGTTCACCACTTTATGTGGCACAAAGCAGTGATCTAACTTTATTTTTATCTATAAGGTGAGCAAGTTCTCCCAGCACAGACTTTGCTTTTCTCTATAGGTTTCATCATGTAGCTTAAGAGATCGCAGCCTCGAGTCTATTCTGGAACTGAGATGAGTCAGAGGTTTGCAAACAGTTGCAGGAGGAAGATGTCTCTGAAACCTGAAGCGGGGCAGTCCCATGTGACTGCTCTGCAGGAGGCTTTGACTTGTGGTTAATGTTACGTGGAGTAAGGGGAGCCAGAGGCGTGACGGCAGCGGACAGGTGCTGGTGGTGGTAAGTTCCTTTCCCCGATGAGACCAGGGCACCAGGGCTTGTAGGGAGAGGAATTACAAATCATGAACAAGGCTGAAATTCACCGTACATCTTGGAATACCACCAGAAGTGTCACACACCTAAATTTGCACACTCGCTTTCAAAATTTATGCTTTGAAATTTGGTTTAATAGCTATTAGGATTGAATTTAACTAGAGTTTCAAGCATGGGTCCTAGGAGGTCAGAATACTGGGTTCAAATCCCAGCTCGGTCGCTTATCAGCTGTATGACCTTGGGCAGATCACTCCTCTCCGGGTATTACATGAAATAATCCTTATAAAACCCTTAGCCTAGTGCCAGTAGTACAGGGCGCCGCAGTCCTCATTGTCAACGTGTCCTGGAACTCATGACCAGGGCCATAGCCAACGAGTACCAAGCATACAAGTTCTAGCAAGTGTGACGAGTCCTGAGCAAGCCCCGCCTTCTGGAGCTTGTTTTTCTCGTCCACATGCAGCGAGTACAGGGTTCAATGAGTTCTGGAGCTGGTGAGTACTGAGGTGTGTCTGTGTTAGGTATTCAATGAGCACAGATCATGAAACGGCGGTTAAATAGTAGCCTTTGTATTCCAGGGAATGCAAAGAATAAAGTCTGCCCCTCAAGAAATTTAAAACCTAATATGGGGATGAAGTGAACTACAAAAATAATTACACTATAAGAGAAAAATCTCCTATTTTGCTCTAAGAGAGATGATCTGTAGTCGGAGTTCAGAGAAAATACCATATCAATATGAGGTCTGGGGGCCATGGGGTGGGATTGGGGGCTGGGGAAAGTTTCACGGAAGAAAGTGGCTTTTAGGAAATGTCTAGACCAATGAGTGAAGGTTCCAGAAGGAGAGTCTTACTTTGGCTGGAGGGCACATAAAGGTAGCAGAAAGCCCTGGAGAGGTTGTTGAGTCAGTGTCCTAGAAACCTTGAAGGTAAATGTGGGGTTGGACTTAATCTGGTAGACAAACGAGCTGCCTTGCTCAAGGCTGTATTTTAGGAGGGATTAAATCACAAGTGGTTGCAGAGTAGAGAGCACAGCCAGAGGGGAGGGAGGTGCAGAGATGAACTGGGAAGTCACTGTGTTGTCTGCACAGGGGTAGTGACCCTCAGCAGGGCCCAGGCCACTGGGCATGACAGAGAAGGGGGCAGTGCAAGAGGCCCATGACTGAAGAGTCAACAGGGCTCAGTGAGGGAGAGGCCTCCCAGGGGCTGTTTCCCCCATCCTCTGCTTTCCTGGAAACCTCAACCCTGTCTCCTTTTTCTCACTCAGCTGATTCCTCCCTCCCTGCCTCCTTTGCACCTCAAAATGTTTCCAATGTTCACTCTTTTCTTTTTTTCAAGTTTGTCTCCTTGCCGTTTTCATCCAAGGCCAGCCCTTCCCTGGTGTGCTTGACCCATGGCTTCCTCTCCCTCATGGAATTCCTAGCAAGTATTTTCTCTTTCATATCCACTGGCTCTTTCCTGCCTACAAACATGCCCAGGTCACTCTCCCTTTAAAAGAACTTCCTTTGGGTCTTGTTCTATTCTTAAGCAACACTTCAACTTCTCTCCTACCTTTTACCCCAAATTTCTCGAGAAACGATTACTTCAAAGATGGACTGCTCAGCCTTTACCACATTTACACCTCAGCCTTCTGAAACTGAACTCCCACACCTACAAACACGGCAGAGTTACCAATGACCCCTTATGTGTCAAAGCCAAATTTCTCAGTCCTCTATCCACTTAAATGCTGCGAGCGACATCCCGCTTCCCCCCTCCCCACCGCCTTCTGTACCTGACTTTGGAAACAAGTAACCCAATCCTCTGTCTTCCCTAGTTCTTCCTTCCCATCCCCTTTAATGCCTGCAGACCTGCAGACAAAGCTGTTTTTCATTGCTTTGCCCTCGCCACATCACTGCACACCCGGAGTGAGCAAGCCATCTTTTCTTGCATGAGGTTAAAGAAAAAGGAGGAATATATATACACACACACACATACAAAAAACTTGAAAATATCCATCTATATCTATGCCTATCTATTTAATTCTATTTAATTGGATGATAATAATTAGAACATGGGCGCTACATTATGGCCTCTAAAATATTACACCGGATGTAACTGTAATATAACTTAGCAACATAGAAGCAGCTTTCCAACCTTTCTTCTTGAAATTATGCAAAGGGCTGAAGTTAGGCTCGTTCTTGATTTCCTTTCAGAACACTAACTTTATTATGGATGTAACTGCCACCTGCCTATGAGGAATTTCCAGTGTCTCTTCTTAAACTACAGGCCCCTAGAAAAGCCCCCTGCTGGTCCCTTAAATTTAACGCATCCTGCAGAACTTACCACCTTCCTCCCTCACCCCTACCGAATCTGCCTTCCTAGGCTCAGAGGTCTTCTATGTAGGGACAAAGAACATTATTTTGCAATTGTATAGTGACAAACAGCATTATTGCTGCTGTAAGAATGTTTTTAGAATATGTGGCTATAGCCTTTTAATAAATATGGTAGTAAATAGAGTATTTTTAAAGCAGCAACCAAAAGATTAATGAATCGACATTTAAATTTAGAAAAGGCAAATAAATGATGTTCTTTTAAAATGCTGCATGATAAATCTGATACTAATGGGTTAGGAAGAATTGTGTCATTTTTTGGTTATATTTTAAATCAATGAAGTGTCAGTTAATGACAATAAAACTTTTAAAAGAGCCTTCTCAGTATTGGAAATGAATTGTAGGGGTTACATTCCAAGATTTCGCAGATGCTCTCCGATTTTATCCACTAGCATGTTGAAAAACAACAGACCCATGAAGCAGCAACCGAAGTCATCTGTAAGGAAATGAAAGGAAAATGTTCAAGGATTTTCATCTTATTTGGGAAATCATTCTCTTGGCTTTAGAGTTTGGAACCTTCAAAGACATCCTATAGCATCAATTTTTAGTTTGACAACAGAATATAGAACAAATCTAAATTTTTTTTTCAAAATTCTGATTTTAATTATATCTACCAGAGTCTCAAAATTTAAGAGCCAGTTAGCAAGACAGTTTCTGTAATGGAGCTGGAGTCCGTGAAAGACAGAGTCCACAGAGAATGTTGTTTCATAGAGTGACGTTCATTTTCTTAAAAATATAGTTTTACTACCACTTTTTATTATTTTCATGCTCGTCTGAAGATTGGTCTTGTTATCTTAAGGCTGCCTAGTGTGAGGTGTACAGGTGGTTTTCAGTGGCTGTAAACTTTAGAGGTCTTTATAAAGTCTACTGTTGGATCCCTATTAGGCTAAGACATGAAACCCTGACAAGAAAGGTAGCGTCTGTGCTGTATTTAAAAGTGCTCATAGAATCTTTGTAAAGAAGGTGACCATAATGCTCCCGATGGAGAGTACATGGAGCTTTTAATTCATTCACCCAACCTGTGCCTTTTGAGACACCACTCCAGGAATGTTCTAGGTGCTGGGAATTCAGCAGAGAACACAGGACAATAATAAACTCTGCTTTCATGTAGTTTATATTCTAAAGAGAAGAAAGAGAAGTTAAACAGTACAATCCATGGATGAAAAAGTACATTAGAAGTGATGCCCTAAATGCTAAAGAGAAAAATCAAGCAGGGGCAGGGTATGAGGAATAGGGGGTTATAATTAAAATTGGATTATCAAAGAAGGTCTCACAGGGCCAGTGGCACTCGGGCAAAGACCTGAAGAGGGTGAGGGAGAGAGAAAAGACATCTGGATGGAAATATGGGGGGAGGATGACTCTTGTGCAGGAAACCAGTGTAGCTGGAGGAGGGACAGATGGCTATGAGCTCAGAGAGGTCACAAGGGACAGATCCTCGTGACCTCTAGGATATAGAGGTTTTCAACATGAGCTGTAGAGCAATTGGAGGGTCTTGGGCAGAGAAGCAGTTTATGAGAATGTTTTTAACAGGAGCCCTAGTAGGGGCTCAAGGGTAGAAGCAGGGGGAGCAGTGAGAAGTGACAGCAATAATCCAGGTGAGAGATGATGGTGGCAGACCAGGGTGGCATTTGCTATGGAGAGAAGTAGAATTCTGAATATATTTAGAGGAAAGAGTGGTAGGATTTGCTACTGCCTACTGTGAGAAGGAATAAAAGAAGAGTTGAGGATGACTCTTAAGTTGATGGTGTTTTTTTTTCAGTAACGGGAAAGGATGTGGTTGCCACTTCCCGAGATGAGAAAGACAGGGCGAGTGGTGGGTTTGGGCAAGAAGATCAGGAGTCAGATTTAAGTGAGTTTGGTTTGAGCTGTCTGTTGTCATCCACGAGGGAATGGCCAGTTGGTGGACTTCTTCCCCACCTTCCCCCACCTCCCCATTCCCTTATAATTGTAGAGGTTGTGACATGCACCAAGGTATGCACCAGCCCTCCAGTAACTCCACTGACTGAACCTGGCATCTCATTGCGGATTGCTATCTGATCAAGCATGGGACACATTTGGGCCATTTGCTTTACCAGAGGGAGCCATTTTAGTAATTATTCCAAGGCAGGTATTTGTCAGCTGTGGGCTTAGTAATTGGATGAGGAGTATGTAGTTCAAAGGAAAGTCTTACCCTGAAGATACAAAAGTGGGAATCATTAGCCTGAAGTTGGTGTGTAGACCTGGCTGGTGTGGCTCAGTAGACTGAGTGCTGGCTTGCAAACCAAAGGGTCGCCAGTTGGATTCCCAGTCAGGGCACATGCCTGGGTTTCGGGCCAGGTCCCCAGTAGAGGGGCATGGGAGAGCAAGCAACATTGATGTCTCTCTCCTCTCTTTCTCCCTCCCTTCACCTCTGTATCAAATAAATAAATAAAATCTTTAAAAAAAAGATCAGCAGAAGAGTGAATTTAGAAAATGTTAAAGAAAACACACACACACATACACAAACACAGGCCCCCAAAGGGCTTTATTCTTGCTAAAACCCCATGATACCAAACTTAGATTTAAAACCCTTTCGGTCCGAGTGCCGGATATATCCGGCGCCCATCTGATGACCTGTGTGGACCAGCGCTGGATATATCCGGCGCCCATACAATGGCTCATCTCGTACAGCGGGAGTATCCTGGCAGAAAGAGCGCTCCTACCGAAAGGGTTAATTCCCAACCTAACTGCAGTTTCCACCTCTCCCAGAATCAGCCCCTGGGTCCCCACCCCATGGGAAGGAGAGGCAATCTATGTAATAAAGACCTTCCCCATCTCTTCCCCCCCAAAGATGTTCCAGCTCCAAAATAATCCTTCCTTTTCTTTCCATAATGCCTCTCTTTCCCGTTTTCTTCCTATAAGACCCTTCATTTTGTACAAGACCTCAGAGCGCCCTTCTAGTTGCTAGATGGGATGCTGTGCCACTCATAAACTGCTTAATAAAGCCAATTAGATCTTCAAATTTACTAGGTTGGATCTTGATTTTTAACAAAACAAGTGTGCAAATTCTTAGACCACAGAGTGTTGTTGTTTGTGAGGATCAAATCGAATGCATATATTACACAACAGGCACCCAGCGCTCAACGAAGAGGATGTCTATTTTCATTAACAAGCCCATCTGTAGGAGCTTGTCCCTGGGCAACATCTAGTCCATCACTGCTCATTTTCCAACAATCACACCCCCTCAAAAGAAGTTGGGGAAGAAGCAACAACTGGAAGTAGTTGAGATGACTGGCATTTATAGATGCACGGCTCTCAGTCCAGTCCTTTGGAGGCGGAGGCAAAGCACGTCTAACTGGCAGCCGAAGGGAGCTTCAGCTAGATCCCCGGGTTTCCCCTCACTGCGTCCGCAGAGCTCCCAGCTTACCCCACCCAGGCGGCGGAGCTACCGCTCGGGCCTGAGCCGTAGTCCCGCCAGTCACCAGCACACAGGGCCTCTCCTGTGTCTAAGCTCCGGGAAGCTCCCGCCTCTAGCTCACTGTGCTGCTGCCGAGTGTCCGTCGGGAGGAGGCAGGGCTGGCGCAGCGGGCAGTAGAGTGAGAAGGAGAAGGGGTGGAGCGGGACTGGGTTTTGCGCGCGGTGGCTGTGCGCCCTTGGGTTCTTTACGCGTGTGAAACACTCTTGGAATGGGGCACCCCGTGCACTAGAACCGAGGACTGGCGGGGTCAAAAATGGAAAACGTTGGAAAAGGGGGGGTGCTCGAGCCGTCCAGCCAGAGCTTGGGGCTGTAGCCCCGGGGCGGAGCTGGGAAAGTTGAGTCTTAGACCCGGAGGGCTGGCCTCCCTGCGGGAGCGCGGGCCAACCAGGACCGTAAAAGGCTGGAGCGGGCGGGGTAGGTGTGGCTATGCCTTGGTGACCTGAGCCCGGATCCCTGTCGCCGTTGTCTCCCGCAGCTGCGGCCTCTCAGCTATGGGCGCCGTTTGGTCTGCCCTGCTGGTCGGAGGGGGTCTGGCCGGAGCGCTTTTCATCTGGCTGCTCCGGGACAAGGGAAAGAAGGGGGACGCGGAGCAGGAGCAGGACGCCACTGCTGGGAAGGCTGTGGCTGCGGGAGGCGATCCTAGTGGCGGCAGCGGACTGAGTCCCACACCTTCCAGGCCGGAGCTGGTCACCAAACCAGGTATTCTCTCCGTGTTTCTAGGACATATCCGCCAGGGGTCTTTGAAATTCCTCCTGGAGAGTTCCTAGCTGTTCGGTCCCAGGACTAGCTTTCCCTCCCCGGGGTAGGACCCTCCCACGCCCAGTATTTCCCTTGCTGGGGAGCACGCACTGGACGGGTTTCTCGCCCCCTACCAGGCCCTGGCGGTTCGTCCTAGGGCGGCGCCCCACAGTCTGGGCCCCAGCGCCCGCCCCTGCGGACCTGCTCCTGACCCTCAAATAGGGATGGACTCCGCTGGGCAGCACGTGGTGCAGCGCGAGTGCCTGCAGTGGCGCCGTCCCCACCTCTCCCCCGGCTTCGGAAAGTAGTGCGGAGGTTTAGGGGGACTCTGCAACCCTGCCCAGTCTCTGATCGAGCAGGGATACTTTATCAGTATCAATCGCACAGACTCATGCCCTCCCATCCCTCACCCCATGGAAGAGCTGGGTTTGGGAACACCCGAAGAGTGAGCACCTCCCACCCTCTGATTGCTTCTGTCAGGAAGGCAAAGTTCAGGTTGGACTCTGGCCACTAGGCCTGTGCTGGAGCCCCGGGACTGCACGTTGGACGCCGGTTCGGAGCTGGCGGCCCTTGCGCGCATGCTCACCGCAACAGCGCCGGGTTATCTATTACCTGGGGAAAGGCCGTAGTAAGGGGTTCTTACTAGGGGACCCAACTTCGAATTGACGTCTAGGTTTACAGCTCTACATTTTAGAAAGGGTGTGCTAGGCAAAGTGGAAACACTGGCAGAAACGCTTACTTGCCAGTGTCCTCGCTCGGCTAGTTGCCATTGCCTGGATCCAGCTTCGAGGAGAATGACATCTGTGCGCTTTATTTTTAGTGGAATGCCGTTCATGTGTAGCCACTCAAAATCCGCCCCTGTGCCTTTCCTGCCATTGGTTTGGGATGGGCAGAGAGGTCATTGTTCTTTATCTGACCTTGTGTTTTAGGTTGAAAGATTGGGGGAATTCAGAGTAATATTTGTTTCCATCTTACTTCCAACCCCACCATTAAAGAGAAAATTAAAGACCATCTTCCCCCACTCACCCCCAAAAACCCATCTTGAAGTCTGTATGACTTTAAAGATTTTGATCTTGTAGGGGAGCAATTTGGACTACTAATGAAGTGAACAAGAAGGAAATGGAATCTTTACAGAGCTTGGATTGTGTACTTTTAAGAACATTTTAAAAGGTGTACAGTGGGAGGGAATGGGAAAAGCCTATGGCTGGTTGAAGAGCTTCCCCACGCCCATGGGGTCGTCAAGGAGAACCCAGCCCCCTCTGCCCCCTCTGCCCCTCACCCCCAGGGATGCGCTGCTGTGTTTGTGTCCTCTCACAGTGGCGGCGGCTACTGGCCAGCCAGCATCTGCGAGAGCTGGTCCCTGGGCTGCATGCACTTCCTTAGCTCACAAGCGGACACCACTGGTTTGTAGGGTAGCCATCCTGCCCTTTGCCCCACAGGCTGGACAACATTTTTTGATGATCGGAGCCAAACAGCTTGACTTGCTTGCATGCCAGTATGGCCTGGAATACAGAAATTGCGGACCCTGGCAGGTTACACTTCTGCCTCTACAACTTGCCACTTCATTCAACACTCTGGGATAAGCCTTTTATTATTATTGGATATACATGGACATTCTTAGCACACAGTATTGGTTCAGTGTCTGAACGAGGTAATTAGGTACTTGATTTTAGCAGGGATAGATTTTGTGAAATGCAGCTCAATTACTAGTAAAGTCTTCAATGACTAAACTTTTTCTCAGCCCAACTTACTTGTTTCTCATGAGAACTGCCTATTGCATTCTGTTTTTACAGAGCATCTTCAAGAAAGCAATGGATGTTTGGTTTCAGAGACCAAAGGCTTTGGTAACCTGCAGGATGCAGCACGGAGACTGCAGTCTCCTTCTGGAGAACGTGGAGACTGTGACAATTCAAGACAGCATGTTCCTTTTGGACGGTGTCCGGACACAGAATCTATAGCTGCATCTGCGACTGGTTATGCTAGGGGTTGCTGTGAAACTTCAAGAAATGAAAGCCGTGAATCTTGTGTAGGAGAACGTGGAGTCCAAAAAGGGCTAGAGACACCTGCTGAAGCGGCTCTGTGTTTTGCAGAGAAGTTGCCTTCTAGCAATCTGCTCATGGACAGAGGTGAAGAAGTGAGCCTTGCACGGCTGGACAGTCAGGACTCGGCTGACCAGGAAGACTGGGAGATGGTGTCCAGGCACTCATCTTGGGGAGACATTGGTTTGGGTGGCAGCCTTGAGGCTCCAATGTTAAACCCAAACCAAGGAATGGACTATGGCAAAAACCCCCTTGTGGAAACAAGAGGTCAGGAAGTGGGTGTTAAAACAAAAAGGAAAGTAGCTGAGACTTCAGAGTCTCAGCAAGTTAGTGTCAGGTTCCAGGTCCATTATATCACAAGTACTGGTGTGCAATTCATTGCAGTAACTGGAGACCACGAGCAGCTTGGGAGATGGAACACCTACATCCCCCTCCAGTATAGCAAGGGTGGGTTCTGGTCTCGTTCTGTCTCCCTGCCAGCAGACACAGCAGTGGAATGGAAGTTTGTGGTGGTAGAGAATGGGGAAGTTACTCGCTGGGAAGAATGCAGCAATAGGTTTCTAGAAATTGGCCACGAGGATAAATTGGTTCACAAGTGTTGGGGGATTCACTGATTCACTTTGCAAAGTATTGAGAAAGCTGTTGCAGAATGTGGAAGAGGCTAAGGTTGTGGAGCACACTCAATAATTTAAAATGAAGGAAGTGTAACTCCAAGTTTAACTGAGTTATTTGATTTGCTAATGGCTTGTGTCTCATGTGCAGAAATATATCTATGTATCTATATAGATAGATAATGCTTCCAGTGAGTACAGACTTTTTTCTGTGGTGTTGATGGATAGATTTATGCTGATCCATCTGCATTTTAGGGCTTTGTCCTCTTGGGGAGTGACTTGGCTAAGCTTCAGGTGTGCCCTGGTCAGGGAGCACAAAAGCAAACCAGCTGCACAGGGTTCAAGGTCGAGCCTTTGGCTGATCCTTAGACCAAGGGAGTGAAACAAGCTGCATTCAAAGAGCTGATTTCCTCATGGTGCAGCTGAAGAACTGTTCTCTTTACTACATTATGTTTAAAAATAGTTAACAGTGATCAGAAAATATCTGTTACTAGACGTGATTAGGGAGGCTTGATTTTACCTGCTTGGTATGGTTTGAAGGTAGCAAGTGTGTCTTTGTCTTGTAATCGAAAGCTAGTGTAGGAACATCAGGAGCAGCCCATGAAGAAAGGGAACAGGAAGAGGGTTGAAGTTTGTGCTGAGCCAGGTGGCTTGAATGAGAGCTCTTACAAGGCTGGGAGGTACAGGTAGGGACACCTGACTGCAGGGAGGGACACATCCCTCCTTTACTCCTGGGGCCTTTGTGGAGCCATCTCTGCCCATGGCAGGGACCCACAGATGGGCTGGCCCATAGGAGTCATTTCGCCCACTCCCCTGTTCTTCCATAGCTACCTTGGGAAACCAAATTGTAACAGGACAGTGACAGAGAAGTACAGCATCTTTGCTCCCAGAAGAAATAAACATTTGGACTTTGCTATTACAACTGAAAATAATAAAACCTGAGTTTTAATATCTTTTTTAAATGTCTGAATTATTTGTCTAAATCTTGGTACCACGATAGCTTAGATGTAAAATAAAATACTAATATTTTCCTCCATTAATAACAGACACAGAAGAAAGCAAACATCAGGAGGCAGAGAAGTCTGTTTTTCTCCCTTTGAAGACAAAGTTTAGACTATTTCTTTCAAAACTGTACCTTTGGAGGGATATTATGCATACCTGTACTTGAAAATGAATTCTTATATGTTGAAACAACTTTTAATAAGTGGAGCGTTGTTTGGTGAAATATTGTTTACTTTTGGTTACAAATGCACTTTGCAGAAAAAAAGCTTAAACCCAACTGAAAATAGTGTTAGAAAGTGCTTAAAAGAACTAATGTTTGATACTTTTTGGCTTATTGCATTCTTATGTTAAATTATGTTAAAAGAAGTATTTCCGTTAAATACTTCTTACATACTTCATAATGAATTTAATACAGTGAAGCAGGCCCTCAGAGGGCATTTCCTGTTACTGTCCGGAATGCCCAAGCATTTCTATCAGGCAAAATTAAAGGTAAAACAATTTATAATAAACATCTTTAGAGTTCTGTTATTAGCCATTTTATCATTACCTGATGAAATAAAAATCCATCTTTCAGTAAGTCCAATTGATATGATATATATATATATATATATGTATATATATATATATATATATACTAAATTACATACTTAAGCATTATTTAAAATGGAATGTGCTTAGAGTGCTGACACTGACACTTAGAGGAGAAAAAAGGTTTTTTCGGTGGGCATCCCCGTGCCCTACTTGGTTTACTGTCTGTGCAGCACAGGGTGGACGCCAGCTTCTGTCGCACCCATGGGAGAAGGCTGCAACTACGACCTCTGTCTTACTCCCTGAGCAGTCAGCAGTGAGGGTTCCTGGCAGGAGGAACCTCTTGCAGAGACTGTCACCCAGGTTCCTTCTGTCCTGCAATCCCCTGGGACCTCACTGTCCTCTGAACCCAGCCCATGGAAGGGGAAATGGAGTGGGGAAAATCGTAAGTGCTTACTAACACTTTTGGCCAGAAGTGCCATATATTGCTCTGTCCACGTGCTGGTAAGTGGAGGGGAGGTGGGGCTGGGAAACAGCCTCCAGCTGGGCAGCTGTTTCTCAGTGACGTCTCGGCCAGAGGACAGGAGTGCAGACCTTTTGGGACAGTCAGCCTCCTGCCACCTTGTCCCTATTGTCTTTGGCACCACGGAAACATTTTTGTGTATGTTGTTCTCATTTTGTTTGGTTCGTACATGTGGTATGATATGGTATAATAAATATATTTGGTCGTTGTCCCAGGTTCCTGGCACTGAGCTCCTCAAACTCTTGGAATTCCTTGGGAGATGGGCGTACCTTTTGTTATTTATAGTGAGGCCCTTTAGATCACACCAGAGTTTATGCTAATGAGGTGATTTATAGTGGGGCCCCTATAAAGCCTCTGGATTGAGCTGGTCACCAGAAAGACCTAGTGATTAGACATTTGGAACTTTCAGGCCCACCTACAAATCTCTGGGAAGGGGTGGAGAACAGGAGATTAAGCTCTAAAAACTCTTGAAAACAGGAAAGTGCTCAATACGGATTATTTGGTCAACCACGGTCCAAAGGACCGAATTAGATTATAACGGAGCTGAAAAATCCCTATCACCTGGTGAGGTGGTGGCCGTGCCGACATCGCAGCGTTACTCACGAGTTTGTGGGGATGCTGCCGTGAGTAAATCTCCTGTGCTGCCAACGGCATAAAAGTGTACACATACGGTGACAGTGAACGAGTATGTTACTAGTTTATGTGTTACCTGTACTATACTTTTTAATGGTCATTTTAGAGTGTACTCTTTTTACTTATTAAAAAAAGTTCACTATAAAACAGTATGCCCTGGTGCATTGGCAGCAGCCTCATCTTGGGCTTTCCAAATCTCTTGATGGCATCATTTTCTCCTGTGCCTGATTTAATCTCATGTTGTTTTATAAATTTAGGGTTGACTAAGTGTGCAGTGTGTATAAAGTCTACAGTAGTCCACGAGGATGACCTGCCTTTCACACTCACTGTGCACTCACCGGGCCCCCCAGAGCAACTTCTAGTCCTGCAAGGTCCATTCATTGTAAGTGCTCTGTATAAGTGTACCATTTTTATCTTTTATATCATATTTTCATATTTTTACTACACCTTTTCTATGGTTAGATACACAAATACTTACCACTGTGTTACAACTGCCTACCGTATTTAGTACAGTAACATGCTGTACAGGCTTGTAGCCTAGGAGCAAGGGTCTATACCACACGGCCTTTGCATGTCATTGGATCTACCTCCAAGGTGTGTGAAAGTGCACTCTGTTCACACAATGACGAAATCGCCCGACAGCACATTTCTCAGAACATATCCTCATTGTTAAGCAGCTCCTGACCATGGGGAGCTTTAATGAGCTCCCGGGTGGCGGACGTGTCAAGGTGCTGAGAGGGCGGCACACCCGGAAGGGCAGGGGAGCTTCGTGCTCCAGATCCCCAAACCTTGCCCTGCGCATCTCTTACCCTTTGCTGTTCTTGACTTGTTTCCTTTATAAAAAAAACAATAATAATAACTAAAGTACTAAGTTCCATGACCCATTCTAACAAATTACTGAAACTCAGGAATAGTAGGAACCCCCAATTTACAACCTGTTAGTCAAAAAGTACTGCTGGTCTGGGACTTTTTTTTTATATATATATTTTATTGATTATGCTATTACAGTTGTCCCATTTTCCCCCTTTATCCCCCTCCGCCATGCATACCCCTTCCCACCCACATTCTCCCTCTTTAGTTCATGTCCATGGGTCATATATATAAGTTCTTTGGCTTCTATATTTCCTACACTATTCTTGACATCCCCCTGTCTATCTTCTACCTCCCATTTATGCTTCTTATTCCCTGTACCTTTCCCCCATCTCTCCCCACCCACCCCCCTGATAATAACCCTCTGTGTGATCTCCATTTCTGTGATTCTGTCCCTGTTCTAGTTGTTTGCTTAGTTTGTTTGTGTTTTTGTTTTAGGTTCAGTTGTTAATAACTGTGAGTTTGTTGTCATTTTACTGTT
>VMDR010018536.1:0-19098 GCA_007922815.1 Macrotus californicus
AGTGTGGATGACAATGTTAGGGGATTGTATGTCCATGGTTGATTATTAGGTGAAATAGAAAAATTTAAAGAGATCAACCTTTTCCATTATTATTGTGTTGCTTATTCTGTTTGTTTTCTGACACCCACTCTCTCAGATTCATATTCTGTTCTTCTCTGACCTGACTGTGCCCTGGGAGGATTACCCCATGCATACTGCTTGACCTACTCTTTCTTGTCAAGAGGCTTCTGGAAGGGCTTAGCCAATGAGAGGAAAGTTTGGGGGAAGAGGAGAAAAAAGCTGGAGTATCCCTGCCCTGTTCTGCACTGAGCAGCCCTTTCCTTCTTGGCCTCCAGTAATACCACTTCCTAACCTTTCCCCTTCAGTTTTAGAGGGGGTAATGGTGCTAATCTCTGGGTGCCCCAACACCCCTTATTGGTCCCTTTAATCCTTCCCACACCTCTGTAAATTGTCACTTCATTAAAATCTCTTCCCATTAATCATGTAGATGGAATTCTCTTTTCTCCCAGGATCCTGACTGATCAGTGCAGTTTAAGCACGGGTTCTTTATTATAAGCAACAGAAAACAGCACAGTCCTTTAAAAAGAAGGAGGAGGTGGAAGAAGGGGTGGGGTTGGAAGCATATCAGGGTGAACAGAGTTAATGGGAAATTTGAGAAACAGGTTTAAAAGGTGGGCAAGAGCCTTCTGAGAACTAGGCAACAGAAGCCACGATTAAGGTCTAGTTGAAGGAATGATCTGGCTCACATGCTTCTGCTCTTCAGATAATCTTGAACCTTCTCAAAATAATTTTATTCCAACTCTGCACTCAAAGTCTAAGGAGAGGCTAGTCACATGCCTGTCCACTGGCTGTGATGGAAAGGGGGAAGGAGATCTTGATCATACAAAGTATCCTTAGAAAAATAAAGCAGATAGGAAGGAGGGATGGATACCAAACAGAAATGACCAATGCCCACTATTGTTAATCATATCTTAAAATTTAACTGTACTATTATATAAATGCTTGTCATAGTACATTATGGACTTACTGTGTGGTGGGGTTACGTGACTTCTCTTGATTATGTAATTATTTGCTCGTTCATTTATTGATCTCTTTTGTATGTCTGCAGTTGAACCACAGCCATTGGTTAAGTTATCCAGGATGTATTCCTTAGATTTCATTTCTTCAACCCAGAATATTAATGTTCAAGTAAACCATAGTTATACACATCACAATAAATGCAGAATTTTATGAATCAGATTCACATCAAATATGCTATCATCAGCCTTTTTCAAGAAACAATATTGTCTGACATTGCTGATAACCCTCACAAATGAATTTCTTCTCTGTTATCAGGATCCTAAGACCATATTAAAAATCAATGTTAATTCAAAAATTCTCAGCTCAAAATGCAGCTTGTTCTGAGCTCTAGGAATTGTGCAGGAGAAGGAAAGAAGAATGATTTGTGATCCGAGGAATACACTTTGACAGCCTAAACCCAAAACACATTCAAAAATTTCCACAGGGGCTTTAAAGGTGACCTTGGTGAGGAAGGGCAAGCAGTCTTCACCTGGTGAAGACAGGGTGAGAAACTCTGCCTAGAAAGACACACAGACTAGATTTAAGATGAAAATAATTTTGGATTGTACCAGATGAGTGCTTTGTGTTTTTGGAAATACAGTTTAAATACTGGCATCTCAGTAATAAATATTGAAGAATCTGAAGACTAAACATCAGATTGGCACCAGCCAATAAGCCTCTAAGAGCAATGAGAAGATTCAGCTGTTGTGTAAGGAAGCACTGGCTCCAGCTACCCTGTCACTGAAATGACTCCCCAGCGACCTCCTTGGAAGCTCGTTTTGGAGCTGGTCCGCAGGGTATAATTATGAGATTCCTAAGCTCCCATGCCGTTAGCTAGAAATAAAGGTCATCTAACTCAGAGGTCAGCCAGAAGTCTCTGTCCTGAGTTAAGTATGATGGTACAGGAATAGGGAGCCTTGTACTCCAATTCACAAACTTATTCCTTAAAAGGGAATGGTGGTAGAAAATCATTCTACTTCTCCATTGTTTAATGGGTATAAAAGTAAAATGCTATATATTTAAATATATCAAAAGAAAACTTCATGTTCCAAATAGAACACATAGGCTCTAACTTAGGAAGTCACAATAAAATGTGATGCATAATTCTTCAATGTAACTTTGAAAATACTTCTACTCATTGCTATCTTCATTAGTCTAGCAGCAATTATGGATACAATGCTACCCGAATTAGTTAGAAATTTTAAAAGACTTGTTTTATTTTTAAAATTGCTTTTCTGTTTCTTTAAAGAAAGTATTAGATTGAAATATTAAGAGAGAGACTGATCTTGGGGAATTTTTCACTTAAAAAAATGAAAACCACTCTCTCTCAACACTGATGTGAGTTTCAAGGATTATTTCTTATTCGAAGACTTTTTAAAAACATATTTGGGACCTATGAGAAATATTTTAAATGATCATACATGAATGTGCATTTCAGGTATTCCACGTGTATCACACTATTTTAAGCTATTAAATTGGAAGATGTGACCCCTGCCTTCAAGGACTCACAACTTCCAAATTGTAGATTACAGACAAGTTGGCCTCACAGTGGTGGAGGACAAAGAGTACCAGGCCAGGAAACCGAGGTCCTGGCCCTTACCAACAGCTTATCTGAACCTTGTTGAAGTTAACTAAACATTTAGTATCCCCGTTTCCCCATCCCTCATTTGTAAGGTAATAATACCTACCCTCCTTACCTCCTGCATTCCGGTAGGGAGAACCCAAGATAATGGCTACAAACATTCTTAAAAGTTCTAATGTGTATTGTTATCTATATTAGGCTTAAAAAGCTATAAAAGAGTGTGCCTTTCCTTCTAAATCCTTTTAAGAAACATCATTAACATTAGTACAACCTGAAAATGTCTTTTCAGTCTTAAACTCCAGAACTGTGTTTTTAGTTATGACTTGGGCTCTGACTCAGAGGAAGATGTAAGTTATTCCTCCATTAACCAGATGCTAAATGCTGATATTTTGGAGAACATTTTTACTAACACAGAAATGTAGAAAGGAGCAAACTATAAGAGGGAGAGGGAGATTATACTTCTAAAACCTGAAATACAAAAACTTTCGGCTTAAGGCATTTGGGTAATTGACAAAGTACCAGAATTAACCTACATTATCAAACCTTTGGAATTTGAGGTATAGAATAAATTTTTTAGGAACATGCTAACACTTGAATAATCTATTTGAAATTTACATAAGATTTTTAAAAATAATTTTGATTCATTCACACTGAATGGCTATTGTTGTTTTTTATTTGACAATCTAAGGGAAAAGAGGTCAGTGCCCCTGACTAAATAGTCATGTGTTGCATGTTTAAAAAAAATTCTTATGACATAATAGTTAAAAATCACTGGAATAGGCTGATGAACCCACCAATCCTCTCCTGGGAAGTTTCAATGTGAAATACTTGGAAACAGAGTTATTTATAGCAACAGAAACAGAGACACACTAGTGAGTAAAAAGATGATTAGGAGGTGCAAAACATCTTCTACTTTGTGGAAATTCAAATTTTTTACATGTATCAAGGTTGTTAATTTTATCATGAATGAACCTAAAATTGCAACCAATATCTCTTGCCTTTAAAGGATCTGTTCAACTCCCCATACTCAAATTTCCTTTTCTGCAAGTCCACAATATCTTTTCATGGGTAGGCTCCACATGGCCTGTCCAATACCATTCTTACTAGGGCTGTACTCCATTAAAATTTGAAATTAAATTTAATATAGGTGGTACTAGATGTTTGTGTTTGACTTTTTGGACAATCTTTACTGGTATATACAAATTTAAATGCCTAAACCCTAATATTAAATTGAGACTTTTGTACATTCACTGATAAGTAAATGGAGACTGCTAGGTGCTTTTGTCTATTAGTTGAATAGGGCAATTAGTTAACTATTTTATTTTGATCTTTGCCACAATTTTAATGAAAAGTAGAAATGTTAATATTAATCATAAGGCCTTTCATATGCGTAAGAAAATAGAGACAAAAATACAAACCATAAAGTGAAACAGTGAAAATCTTGGGTTATAGTTGAGCTTAACCTTTGTTTTCAATTTCAAGAACAATAATCAACAAGAAGAAGGCACAAGATTATGGTTCAAACATGAAGTGAAATTAGGATTTTCATCTCTTTTGGTTTCTGAGAACCAGCACCCTTTAAAAACTATGTCTTTTGTTTAACTTTCGCTTTTGGGAGTGTTGTTTCAGGACTGCGCACAAACAGAAACAGAGGGTTGCATGATACAGCTGCTTTATGAAAAAATAGAAATAATTGAAAATAAAGGTAAAATTGAGCCCGATAGAGACTGAATGCCTGACCAGGAGACCATGCATGTGGGTTTGAGTTCTGTCAGTCCACCAAGTCAGAAGGTCAGGCAGGCCCAGTAGCCAGCCAACACGTGACGGCAGTGATACATCTGGGCTTGAGCACAAGCAGGGCCAGAGCTCACAAGCAAGCTGTGAGAACAGAAAGCCCAGACCACATGTCTGGAGAAGCACCTTAGCTGACACCTACTGCCATATGGAATTCATTACAACCAGCTGGTGAAAGAAGGAATAATCTAAACTTGACTTATAGGTAGATCTGCCCAATTTGGGGTTACAAACCAAGAAGTCAGGAGTGACCTTGAAAGACAATTGTGCAGAAAATCCTCCAGTGAGCCAGCTGTTTGTGGGTGATGCAAGATGTGCTACAAATAGTGGATATAGCCTTAGAAGACTGGTAAATTCTCTGATGTGAAGTGGATTCTGTGGCCTGTATGGGATCCTGTGTCGGTGGACCTCTGTTAGCCCTCAGATCTGGCTGGAGTCCTGCAGGCAGGAAAGGCAAACCCAGATCTCGGGTATTTGTTCATTCTTGGTAGGACAAATCTCCGGCCGTTCTAGAATGGAAGGGCTCATATAGTCAATGACAGGTTGCTGATGTTAGCTGTACAAGTCATTTTGTCTACTTGGTTGGTTAGTGTCTCTTCTCTCTGGATGCTGTCTAGTGGGTGCTGACATGTGAAACATAGATCTTCATACTTTGCACCTACTTCCATATGTCTATCCACATACCTCTATCTTAGACCTCATTGTACTTAATCTTCCAATGTCTTGCTTTCCAGGTGCTGAACATTGACTCTTATTTGGCCTCTGGCCAAAAAGCTAGGCCATTTGCCATTGCCTGTGAGTCATATATATTCCAAACTTGGGTCACTTCTACCCAAAGTTGATATAACTCAGTGCTAAGATTTATCTAGAAGTATAAAATAGGGTCGTATGGTAAGTGTATGTTTAACTCTGTAAGAAACTGCTCAACTGTTTGCCAAGTGGCTTTATAGCCTTTTACATTTCCACCAGAAAAATATGAGAATTATGTGCTAACACACAGTATTTTCAATCTTTAATTTCAGCCATTTTAATATGGATGTGCTATACAATCTCATTGTGGTTCTCATTTCATTTCTCTTGGAACTGATGATGTTGATCATCTATTCATGGGCTTAATGCTTACTTATATACCTGCTTTTGTAAGTAGCTGTTCAAACCTTCCATCCATCTTTTAAAAACTAGATTACTTTTTAAGTTAGTATTGAGCCATATGATTTCTTTGTGTATTTGAGATTCAAGAAATATTTTCTCCCAATTTGTGACTTGCCTTTTTATTTCTTAATGGCATTTTTGAAGAGTAAAATTTTAATTTTGATAAAGTTCAATTTATCAAGTTTTTCTCTTATGTTTTATGATTTTTGTGTCCTAGTCAAGAAATCTTTTTACTTACCATACAGTTGCAAGATTTTCTCCTATGTTTTTATTTAAAAGTTTTATAATTTTAGCTTTCATGTAGGTCTATACTCCATTTAGAGCTTTGTGCGTGTGTATGTGTAGTGTAAAGGAAATATCAAGATGGATTTTTCTTTATATGAATATCCAGTGGTTCCAGCACCATTTGTTGAAAAGACTATGCTTTTCACTTTCAGTTACCTTGGCACTTTTGTCAAAAATTAACTCACCCTAAATGTGTGGGTCTATTTCTAGACTCTCTATTCTGTTCCATTTTATAGACCTTGCTTCCTATGTCAACACCACCCTGTCTTTTGCTTTATAAGACTTAATTACTTCAGCTTTATGATAAGTCTTGAGCTCAGGTATAAGTTCTCTAACTCTATTCTTCAAAGAAGAACAGTTTTTCAAGAATTATTTTTTCTATTCTGGATCTTTGCAATTCCAACACAGAAAGCTTGCTGGTATTTTGAGTCAGATTGCATTGAATCTATAGATCAATTTAAGTAGAAATGACATCCTAACCATACTGAATCTTTCATGCCAGAGACATGGTCTATCTCTCCATTCATTTAGATATCTTTACTTTCTTTTTACATTTTTCAGTGCACAGATCTTATATGTATTTTTATAAAATGTGTCTGTAGGTGTTTCATGGTTTTGGATTCTATTAAATGGAATTGTTCTTATTTTGTTTTCCGATTGCTATTGATTATATGTTAAAATATTTGATTTTTATATATTTGCTTTGTATTTTGCAACCTTGTTAAATTCATCTATTAAGTTCAGTAGCTTCTTTATAGGATTTTTAGGATCATGACCTTTTACTTCTTGCCTTTCAATATTTGATTTTATTTTGTTTAGCTTGTTTGCTTGCCTTATGACACTGGCTAGGACCTCCAGCATAATATCAAAAAGAAGTGGTTGAGCAGACATCATTTTTTTCCCTGATCATAGGGAAAAGCAATCAGTTTTTTCCTATTAAATATGAAGTTGTCCGAGGTTCTGTAGATATCTTTTTATCAGGTTTGGAAAGTTCTCTTTTATTTAAAAAATCCATATTGATATCTAATTCATATACTATAAAATCACAGGTACAACTGCCATCACAACCTAAGCTTAGAACATTTTTGCTACCCTAAAAAGATCTCTGTACCCATTAGCAGCTGCTGCCCATTCCTCGGCTCCCAGCCTTTCCAATGGCAACTTCTGACCTACTTTTTGACCCTATAGGTTTGCTGATTTTGGACATTTCACATAAATGGAATCATTCAGTCTGGATGGTCTTTTGTGACTGATTTCATTCATTTAGTGTGTTTTTAAGGTTCATCTAAGTTGTGTCATTTAATGACACTGCCCTCCTTTTCATTGCTGAAAAACAATAATAATAATTGACATTATTAACTGTTTCCTTGTGGTACATTTTATTTATTCACTGTTCTGTGGGTTGTTTCCACTTTTGGCTATTATAAATAATTCTATGTACAAGTTTGTGTGTGTACATATTTTTTTTCTCTTGGGTATATATCTAGGAGTAAAATTGCTAGGTCATTTGGTAAATGTACATTAAACATTTAAAAACTGTGAGACAGTTTTCCAGAGGCTGAAACATTTAACATTTCTACCACCAATATATGAGTGTTTAAATTTTTCCATATCCTAGTCAATACTTGTTATTTGTCTTTTTGATTATAGTCATTCTAGTGGATATGGAGTGGTGTTTCATTGTACTTTTGATTTCCATTTCCCTGAGGACTTTCTTGGCAGGGTATGCTAAAGACAAATAGAACAGCAAAGAAAATTTAAATTTAACTCAGTAGTTTACTGTTAATAGTAATATTTTATTTTAACTTTGAAACTATTTTGTGTATATTAGGAATCAAATTTTTAGATGTAAATGATAGAGATAAAAATAGAATTAGGGAAGTTAAGGGGGAAAAACCTGTGATATCTAAATCTGAATTAAACATATCAGTATAAAACTTTTGGTTTTATATTAAACCTTACCCACTGAAATAATTTAGAATCAATGACACTCCAGTAGCAATAGTTATACTTAACATCCTCATCTTGGTTTTTAAATACCTTGGAAAACGGATGATTCTCAGGCACGTTGACAGGAAAAGTACAAAGTGAGCCTGGGACGTCTTGTAGTCATAGAAAACAAGGAAGTACTCAAAGACCAGCGGGCATGTGACAAAAGTATGTGTGAACCAGACTGAACAACCTCCCACTGGCCAAA
Source organism: Macrotus californicus (assembly GCA_007922815.1). Taxonomy (NCBI): domain Eukaryota; kingdom Metazoa; phylum Chordata; class Mammalia; order Chiroptera; family Phyllostomidae; genus Macrotus; species Macrotus californicus. The sequence goes on from VMDR010018536.1 coordinate 8,070, forward strand.
TCTGAGACACTTTTAGCATTAAACACAGTATCAGATGCAACTGATTCTATTCATAAATTCATAGTGAAAGAGAGAAGAGAGAGCACATGCCTCATTTGTCACATAGAAGGTGACTTACTTCAAATGCTCACTCTGAAAATCTGTAATTAAAGGGAAAGAATAATCACTTACCATGTCTTTTTTAGAAGATGATAAGGGAAAGCTCTTCTTTATGGAAGAATGTGAGCTAATAAATGTAGAAGAAATGAGAGAATTAAAAAACCGTCATTTTGCAATTCTCAGTGAAATAATTGATTTTTGCCAGGATGATCTATGGATGCTAGAGGTTAAAACCATTAGGTGAAAGGAAGTTGTGGAGAAGGGCAATATTATAGTGCCTAAATTTTCTGTTATTGCTAATTGCTAAGAGAAAAATACAATTGCTTTTACAATAAATGGATCTGGTTGTTAACCCTTAACCAAGTCAACTTAAACAAGTTCACACAATGTCTTTTTCAGCAAGAAGACCTGTTCCAGGACTACGTGTTGCTCCCAGTTGTCATATTTTTCTAGTCTCCCTTAATCTGGACACTTTTTCTGTTTATCTTGAGTTCCATGCCACTGACATTTTTTAAGTATAAGGTCATTCCTGTTTCAAAACATGTCCCAGCTTGGGTTTGTTACGTTTTTCCAGGCAGGACCCGGGTTGTGCATCTTTTGCAGGAATATCACAGAAGTGATGCTGTGTTAGCCCCACTGTGTACTGTCTGGTGTTATGTGAAGTTCACTTGTCCCTTTATTCATGATCTCAATTTTGAGTAATTAATTAAGGAGTGTTTGCTGGATATTTTTACTACAATGTTACTTTTTGTTCCCTTTGTAATTAGTATTCTGTGAGAGATGCTTTCTCATTTTATTTTCTCCTACTGGTTTCGGCACTCACGGATAGGATATTTCTTCTCTGAATTATTACTCTGCTGCCAAGTGATTTTCTAATTCCCTCTTTTCATCTACATTTTTTAAAACTTTCTATGATAAGAAAGCTCTTTCTCTCCTCTCTATTTATTTATTTACCCATTTTTGTCAGTGTGGACTCAGGGATTCCTATTTTCTTCAGTAGCTTGTCCTCTGTCACTGTCTGTTTACTTTGATCCTTGAATTGTACCAGATTTGAATATTAGGAGGCCCCACTGGCTGCCCTCTCTGTCCTTTGACACATCTCTTTATTCTTTGAGCATTTTCTTACTTTCTGGTGTAACAGTATATTCTAAGCTCATCTTGTACCTTCCTTGCACACTCCTGGAAGAAGCCATTTCTTCAAGAAGTCCTGGCTCCTTTTAGTGGAGAATGAGTGCTCTTTGGAAACCAGGATTTGGGTGCAAAATGTGCTCTTGGTAATTGAAGTGTCACTGCTCCCAGCCCCTCTCAGTGGGAACAGCAGGATGAGACAGGCAAATCTTTACACATATGTGTATCTCCCTGACTTCAAAAAGCTCCACTTCCAATTTAATACCACAAGATTCAGTCTGTGTTTATACTTTCCATACTTGTATTCCCCAGAAGCTGAGGGCCTCTCTTCCTTTTGCTGGGACTGATGGTCCAGGGGGCTCTTTTTCTTTGGAGGCCATGTAGATTGTAAAGTCCATCACCTTGTTGCTATAGCCAAATTCATTGTATTACCATGAAATGAGCTTGATAAACTGGTCATTGAGGGCAACGTCAGCCCTGGCATCAAAGGTGGAATAGTGGGTATCACTGATAAAGTTGCAGGAGACAACCTGGCCCTCAGTACAGCCCAGGATGGCCTTGATGAGGCCCTCTGCTGCCTGCTTCACTACCTTTTTAGTGTCATCATATTTGTCAGCCTTCTCCAGGCAGCAGGTCAGACCCACAACCGACACATCAGAGGTAGAGACATGGAAGGCCTTGCCAATGAGCTTCCCATTAAGCTCCAGGATGACCTTGCTCACAGCATGGGCAGTGCCAGTAGAAACAAGGATAATGCTCTGGGAGGCCCCTTATCCATCACGCCACAGCTTCCCAGACGGGCCATCCATGGTCTTCTGGGTCATGAGTCCCTCCACATGCCAAAGTTATCATGGATGACCTTCACCAGGGGGGTTAAGCACTTGGTGGTCTAGGAGGCATTGCTGACAATTTTGAGGGAGTTGCCATACTTGTCATATTTCATACTCATCACAAACATGAGGGGATCTACAGAAGGGACAGAGATGATGACCTTCTGGGGTCCACTCTTCAAGTGAGCCCCAGCCTTCTCCAGGGTAGTGAAGACACGAATGGACTTCAAAACATATTTAGCACTAGCATCACTCCATTCATTGTGGGTGGGATCTCGCCCCTGGAAGATGGAGATGGACTTTCCATTGAAAATAAGCTTCCCATTCTCAGCCTTGACTGTGCCTTTGAATTTGCCATGAGTAGAACTGAATCATACTGGAGCATGTAGACCATGAGGTCGATGAAGGGGTCATTGATGCTAACAATATCCACTTTGTCATAGAAGCAGCACTGGTGACCAGGCATCTAGTATGGCCAAATCCGTTCACTCTGACCTTCACCATGGTGTCACAGAGTTGTGGTGGGCACTGTGCAAGGAAGACATGACTGTCTCTCAAACAGGAGGAGCCAACAGCTGTTGAAATTTTTTTTAATTAACTATTTTATTGTTGTTTGAGAGCTGTTGAAATTTTTGAAAGGATTAGTTCTCATGTTTATTTTCATATTTTTTATTTCAAAGTTATTAGTGTATCATTTTGCCTGTTTTTTCTGCTTTCCTTAGATATATTTTCTTGTTCTTTTTCTTGCCTTTTGTTTTAAATATAAACTCATTTGTTTTCTGTTTGATAATTTGGTCAAGGCTCTGAATTGTTCCTCAAAGCAGTGTTTTTAGCCATAATACATATATTCTGATACATAGTGTTTTTATTAATATTATTCTGTAAATATCCTTTAATTTGTTTCTATTACCATTAAGTCAACTTTTTAAAAATTTTTTTATTTTTATTTTTTATTGTTGTTCAAGTACAGTTTTCTGCCTTTTCCCCCCACCCCTCCCCACCATCCTAGCCCTCCCCATCTCCCTCCCTTGATTCTACACCCCCTTTGTTATTGTCCATGTGTCCTTTATAATTGTTCCTGTAAACCCTTCACCCTTTTCCTCTATAATCCCCTCCCTTGTCCCCTCTGGTCACTGTCAGCCTGTTCTGAGTTTCAGTGTCCTTGGTTATATTTTGCTTGCTTGTTCATTTTGTTGCTTAGGTTCCTGTTAATGGTGAGATCATATGGTATTTATCTTTCACTGCCTGGCTTATTTCACTTAGCCTAACACTCTCCAGTTCCACCCATGCTGTTGCAAAGGGTAGGAGCTCCTTCTTTCTTTCTGCTGCATAGAATTCCATTGTGTAGATGTACCATAGTTTTTAATCCATTCATTTACTGATTGACATTTAGGTTGCTTCCAGCACTTGGTTATTGTAAATTGTACTGCTATGAACATTGGGGTGCATAGGTTATTTTGGATAGTGTGGCCAGGTTCTTAGGATATAATCCTAGAAGTGGAATTGCCGGGTCAAAAGGCAGTTTCATTTTTAGTTTTTTGAGGAAATTCCATACTGTTTTCCATAGTGACTGCACCAGTCTGCAATCCCACCAATAGTGTATTAGGGTTCCCTTTTCTTCACAACATCTCAAACACTTGTTGTTTGTTGCTTGTTTATAATGGCCATTGTGACAGGTGTGAGGTGATATCTCATTGTGGTTTTAATTGCATCTCTCTGATAGCTAGTGATACTGAGCATCTTTTCATATGTTTCTGGACCCTCTTAAAGTCCTTGAGGAGAACATAGGCAGGAAAATCTCAGATATTCCATGCAGCAATATTTTCACTGATATGTCCCCTAGAGCAAGGGACATAAAGGAAAGAATAAATAGGATCTCATCAAAATAAAAAGCTTCTGCACGACTAAAGAAAATAGCATTAAAATGAAAAGAGAACCAACTGTATGGGAAAACATATTTGTCAATGACACCTCAGACAAGGGTTTGATCTCCAAAATATATAAAGAACTTACATGACTCTAAGAAGACAAGCAACCCAGTTAAAAAATGGGCAAAGGACTTGGAAAGACACTTCTCTGAGGAGAATATACAGAGGGTCCAGAGACATATGAAAAGATACTCAGTATCACTAGCTATCAGAGAGATGCAAATTAAGTCGACTTTTTAAAATAGTTTTAATTTTTAAGTAGTTGGGGATTCTTTTTCTATTAAAAAACAAACTCTACTTTCTTTACATTTTAATTTGAGAATATGATCTATACTATTTTCACTCGTAATGTATTGAGAGTATTTTGTGGCCCAACATAAGCTAAATTTTTGTGAGTGTTCTTTGAGTCCTTATAGATGGAATATTCTTTGTTTTTAGGGTGAAAGGTGTGATGCATTTTAGAGAGATTAAAATTCTAGAGACTTCATGGAATATAGAATTTGATCTTATGTCTTTACTTTTATACTGTTTACTTGATGAGTCTAGGTTCAAGAAAATGAGTGAATGTCCCTCCTTATTTTTGTATTTCTATTCCTCTTTGTATCTTATGCAGTTTTTGCCTTAAGAATTTTCATGCTAGCATTTTTGACATTAATGATCCATGGCAGATATTCATGTAGATTAACTTTTATCATTATAAAAGGAACTTATTTAATACTTTTTCCTGTGCTGTGAATTCAACTTGATTTGATCTTAATAACTCTATTAGCCTCCTTTTTTTTTTTTTTTGGTAATCACCTGATATATATGCCCAGTATTTAGCCCTGGTTTAAGTGTATCTCTTGCATTCAGCAAATAGTTGATTTGATTTTTTAAATATATCTGAGAATTTTTTCTTTTAATAGGTGGCTTTATCCCATTTATGGACCTATATTATTATGCAAATAGGTTTGGTCTTGGTTCGCTTATCTTTTATGATTTCTGTTGTTACTGCTTTATTTTCTATTTTGCTAAATTATGTAATAGTTTAAAAATTAAATATGTATTTCCTTCTGATAATTCAGATTTTTAATGTGTTTTAAATCCTTTAGTGGTTACTGTACAACTTTTCATAATATACTTGTTTGCATTTTTTGATTTATTGACTTTTGACATGACCTAGTGCCTTTTTACTATAAGAAAATTAATTTACATCCACTTCCACACACCTCTTATCCAACTCCTAATTTTAATTAATTAAATTAATTTGTAAAATTTTAAAATATTTTTTATTGTCTTTTAATTGTTTGAATACAGTTGTCTCCATTTTCCCACTACCACTTTCCCCCACCCCACCCAACCCCATTTCCCACCTTTCATTCTTCCCCGCTTTGGCTTTGTCCATGGGTCCTTTATATATGTTCCTTTATGACTCTTTCCCTTCTTTCCCCTGTTATAATTTTTTTATAATTATAATTTACATGACTATTAGTTTCTTTTTGAATATCAGATTTGTTGAGGTATAATTTACATATAGCAAAATTCACACTTTTTCAGTGTATTCAGTCTCGGAGTAATGACAAATGTGTACTATAGTATAACCACCACCACAATCAACAAATAGTAAAATCTCCATCACTCCATCACACCATAAAGTCCCCTTCGTAGGCCTTTGTAGTTAACCCCTGACTGACACCATTTCAGCCTCTGGCAACCACTGATCTGATTTTTATCTCTACAGTTTTGCTTTCCAGGAATGTCATATAAATTGAGTAATCCATTATGTTATCTTTAGTGTCTGCCTTATTTCACTTGACATGACAATTTTGAGATTCATTCATGTTGTTGCATGCATCAGTAGTTTCTTATTTTATGTTGCTAAGTATGGATATGTCACAACTTGTTTATCCATTCCCAGGTCAATAGACATTTGGATTGTTTCTAGTTTTTAGGGATTATGAATAAAGCTGCTTTAAACATTTGCACACAGGTGTTTGTGAGGACATATGTTTTCATTTCTCTTGGATAAATACCTAGTAGTGGATGGCTGAGTGTATGTTTAACCTTCTAAGAAATTGTTATCCAAAGCAGCTATAATATTTTACATTTCCAACAGAAATATATGAGAGATCCATTGCTTTGCTTCATTCTCAACCCTTGGTACCGTCACTGTTTAAAACTTGAACCATTCTTATAGCTGTGTGATGGTGTATGACTGAGGCTTTAATTTGAACTTTCCTCATGACTAATGATGTTGAACATATGTTCCTGTGTTTGTTTGCCATTTGATTCTTCCTTTGGCAAAGTGTCTATTTAAATCTCATTCAAAACAAACTGGTTTGTTTTTCTTACTATTGCATTTTGAGAGTGTTTATGTAAACATATGGATGTCCAATCATTTCAGCACCATTTGTTGAAAAATCTTTCTTTTCTCCATTGAATTACCTTGGTACACTTGACAAAATTTAACAAAATACATGGATCTATTTTTGGACTTTCTGTTCTGTCTTGTCATTTTGTCAATATCACACTTTGTGGTTTATAATAGCTTTATAAGATGTCTTGAAACCAAGACAGTATGAGTCCTTCAATTTTGTTTTTCTATTTCAAAGTCATTTTATTTATTTATTTATTTATAAATTATATTTTAATGATTATGCTATTACTGTCACCCTGATTTTCTCCCCTTTGTCTCCCTCAACCCAGCAACCCCACTCCATTGTTCACATCCGTGGGTCATATGTGTAAGTTCTTTGGCTGCTCCATTTCCTATATTGTACTTTATATCTCCATGGCTATTCTGTAACTACCTATTCTAAGACTTCTGATTTTTCATATAAATTTAGAATCAACTTGTTGATTTCTATGAAAATGTATTCTGTGATTTTGATTGGTAATTGCATTGAATCTACAGACGAATTTGGGTAGAAATGACCTCATAATGATATTAAATCTGCTGATCCATGAACATAACATATCTAATCATTTACAACATCTTTGATTTACTTCATCAATGTTTCACAGTTTTTAGCTTTTTGCCCATTCTGGGGTGGGGGTGATATAGATTGCAAATAAAAGTAGCTTTACTTCCTTCTTTTGAATCTGCATGCCTTATGTTTCTTTCCCTTGCGGTATTGCTCTGGTTAGAGAAACACAGCAACATGGCATAGGAGTGGTGAGAGTGGGCTTCCGGGTTCGGTTCCCAGTGTTAGGGGAAAGCATTCAGTCTTCCATCACTAAGTACAGTATTAGCTGTAAACTTCATTGGTTTGCAAACAAGGTAATTGGTCATACCCCCTTTCTTCTTTTTTTTTTTTTTAAGATTATTTATTTATTTATTTTTAGACAGAGGGGAAGAGAGAGAGAGGGAGAGAAATATCAATGTGTGGTTGCCTCTCACATGTCCTCCACCAGGATCCCAACCTGTAGCCTAGGCATCTGCCCTAACTAGAAATCCAACTTGTGCCCTTTTTCTTTGTGGTAGGGCCCAACTACACCACACTAGTGGTTCATACCACCAACCATACCAACAACCAACTGAGTCACACTAGTCAGGGTTTTCCTATGGCCTTTGTAGACATGCTTCCATTGTTTTCTAGACTTAAATACTGATATGGAGAAGTCCAAAGCTGTCCAAATACTGATATGGAGAAGTCTTTTTAAAATTTTTTTAACCCTTGTAGATGATTTTATTATTATTGCCTTGACTCTCATAGGGATATCATTTTAATCCTTAAGTTTAAATAGTTTACTTACAGTGGTGTCTGGAACTTGATAATCACCGAATAAATGTTAGCTATCTACTCTGAGTTCTTATTGCATAAAGACCATTGTTTTTCCCAAGTTCTCTTATTTAACAGAGAATGCTTTAACTTATTTTATGATAAAAATGTGTGCATGTGTGTTCTTTATCTGTTTTTTTGTTATCTCTTTTCCTTGAATTTTTTTTTTTATAGATTCTAAACTGATTTTTTTTTTTGTTTTTAGATCACTGATTTCTAAATGAAGGGAATTCTTTCTGAATAAACTACTTTTAGGAGACATGTAGGTGAGGAGCCAGAGGACTAAGCTGAGGTCACAGTAATTTGAAAAATCTTAGTGTTTGGAAACTTTCTCCTTAGCATACTGGCCTGTGAGTATTAGTTGATTTTGAGATAGTGTGATTTCTTCCTGGCTCACAGTGAAGTCCTGTATGATACAGGATATGTGTATGTGTGTGTGTGGGGGGGGTTGTTTGCATGTGTGTGTATATGTGTGATTTAGATTTTCTTTTCCTTCATATCTTTGACTCTCTTTTAAGTATGACTAAGTCTACGGTTTTTTCCTGCTTATTTTCTGTGTTTGTTTTATTTTCTTTTAGCAACTCACTTTCCTTGTCTTTCTGCTGTCTAATCAATCGTCTTTGTTTTGTTCTGTTCTTCCTTATTGGTCCCATGGTTCCATTTTTGATTATTACTCATCTTTGGACAGGGATCATCTGGTCATAAATAGTATGACCTCAATAATTTGGAGGAAAGGGCCCCAGGGGGTGAGTTGAAGCAGCAGGCAGTTTCAATTTAGGAGATTAAGCCTAGGTAATAGTAATTTGAGAAATCTGAGAGTTCATGGAAGCTCTGAAAAATCTCAGAACGCTTTCTAGCCCTCTCTGTGAAGGGCTCTGCCTGTGAACATGTCTTCTCCCGGTAGTTTCAGCGTTCTCTATAGCCTCCTCAACTGACTAGGTGGGATTTCTTCCTAATAATGACAAAGGTTTTTGTGTGATAATGTTTCTTTCATTCTTTCTTTTGTTTTTTCACTCATTCTTATTTCTCTTCAAAGAGGTATGATAACTCTGTGGTTATGAGCATGAACTCTGGAGGCATTCTGCTCTGTCTGATTTCAGGCTCTGTCACTTACAAGCTGTGACCCTATGCTGGTCACTTAAACTCTCCATGCCTCAGCTTCCCGTGAATGGTGATAATAATGATACCTAGCTCATAGGGCTATCAGGATTGAGCTAAAATTTGTAAGATACCACAGTTTCTGGCAAAGAGTAAGAACTAAATGTTTATAAAAATAAATAGAACTTTTTGTGATCACTTGCTACAAAATCTGATTGTTTCTTATCATCTCTTCTCCTTCTTGTCACATAGGCAGACTTTTTGTGTAAGTGTCATGAGTCAGGCCCTGGCCAATGTGGCTCAGTTGCTTGGAGCGTGGTCCTGTAAACCTAAAGGTCTTGGATTCAATTCCCAGCCAGGGCACATGCCTAGGTTGCAGGTTTGGTCTTCAGTCAGGGTGCATTTGAGAAACAACCAATTAATGTTTCTCTCTCACACTGCCGTTTCTCTCCTTCTCTCTCTCCCTCCTTTCCCCTCTCTCTGAAATTAATAAGCATGTTTTCAGGTGAGGATAAAACACAATGTCATGAAGCAGCGTTTCCCACCCTGTCTCACATGCCCTACTGCTAGCAGGTCAGAGCAGGCACCAGACACCCTCCTGGGCAAATCCAGGAGCCTGCTGTTCCGCTGCAGGGTCACTGATCGAGTCCATCAGGGCCACCTGCTGCTTTTGGGGAACTTGCCCTACTGTACGAGACTGTCAGTCTGGTGTCTTTCCTCCTGGCCTCTTTGAATCTGGTTTGGCACCTGCTGTCTTGTGGCAACTGGTTTGCACAGTTTGTGGTCTGAGGTTGCGGTTATTCTACAGCTTCACTGGAGATCAAGTCCTTGTCTCTGTTTTTATGATTTTTCTTGTTGTTTAGGTTGGTTTCAGAGAGAACAGCAGGGGTTGAAATGTCTGTGCTAGGCTGCCTAGAACTAGAAGTTGAATCAATCCAACTCAAATCAATTGTACTAAATCAAATTTTAGATTGCTCTTCAGAAAGTACAAAACTGTATATTCTATGTATTCTCTATATTCTGTATATTCTATATATATTCTATATTATTTTCTATATATTAAGCACCTATTCTCCACAGCTCAGAGACATTTCATTTTGTCTTTACACTTTAGACAGTAATTAAAAATCTTTTATTAAAGTGATGTAGTCACCTACTACAAATCAAATAAGACAGAAAAGCCTAAATGACAACCCCTCTGCCCCTTCCCATATCTACCTGCCTCAACACCACATCCCTGCAGCAATCACTTTGACTCACTTCTCTTCTGAGGTCTTCTGGCAGTTAGCTTGATATATTTAAGTGATCAGGAATGTATTTATATTTAAGTATATATTTTTCTGGATAATTTTGCAATTCATCTAAAAGCAAAGTAACAAATAAGCTTGTTAGGGCGTGTTCCATGGAGTGCTGTCACCACTCCTCGGACAGAGTGGCACTGTCTGAACTTTCTGTGCAGCTTCAGTGCCCGACTCTCAGATACAGCCTCCTGTGGTTGGCTGTCAGAGCTGACTTTTTTCCTCTACCACAGAACTGACTCATTGACTCCCAGGTAAGTAGGCTAATTTTTCCTGGAGACTGTCAGTGTAGTCTGTTCAAAGATTTGTCTATTTCTCTCACATTTAAGTCAGATATCACTTCCCTATCCATATTTACTCAGAGTTTTCCTGAGAACACCTTAATACAATCTTACATAAAAAAAAAAAAAATAGGTCCTTTGATTAGTCCTTTGCTAGTTTTTTAAAATACAAGTTCAAAATGCTTTATCTACAATCCCAAATGAAAGAGCTCTGAAAACCACATGTTTTTTTCTCTCTTTTTTTCTGTAACCCATTTGGTAGCAAAAACTTACCTGAACTGATTTGGGGAACTATTTATTCCCTCAAAAGTTTCATTATGAGGTACTGTCTGTCCCATACCCCATTGGAGCCATTACACAGTTTAATGTATTGAATACATACACTCTTACCTTTTAAAAATCTGAAATATTCTGAATTCTGAAACATTTCTGGCTTTTAAAACTTTGAATAAAGGCTTGTTGACCTGTGTTATAAAAGTAGAAAGTTATTAGGACTGGAATTCTCAGCTTAATTAAATAGGTGAACCCTGTTCGCTAAATATCATCTTATGTCAACAGTGCTGTTTATATTTGTATCCTTTACTGTCCAATCAGGAAAAAGAAACC
>VMDR010018537.1:0-19096 GCA_007922815.1 Macrotus californicus
CTGGAAGAGCAAAAATACAAACCAGTAATCAAAAGACAAAGGACAGAGCTAACTGTCCTAAAAGATATTGTGTCATAATTCAACTTTATTTTTGTGAGCTTCGAGTATTAATCGTGCCCAGAGACATCAGCTGCCTTTCTACCATACTCTGCTGGAGTACGGACCACACTCCTTGCCAAACATTAGCTCTCATTGGATTAGTCCACAAGGAAGGACACATTAGCACACTGAAGAGGAAGAGAAATTCAGATTTCCTCACAGGGGAATCCAGGGTCCTGTGCCTGTCACCTTCAAGCCACAGGCCACAGGGTGTGGCTGTAGCATCTAGAACTAGAGCCACCCGAGAAAATGCCACCAACCTTGCCCAGTCATGACCTTCGTACATCCTGTTTCAATTACACCTCCTCTCATTTCCAAGAAGCTGTTGCATGCTTATCAGAGAGCAGATCCTAGGGTGGCATACCTCACGTGCCACACCAGCAATTCTTGAAAATTGTTAAATGGCAAACTACCTTTCTCCTGTCCCTCTATGCCTTTGCAGGGGAGAATCAAGTGAGAACTCTTGACATGGGGACAATGATGACAGAAATAAACCAGTGTGAAGAATCCTTAGTTAAAAAAGATAATCAGCCATAAAAAAAGAGAGAATTTTACCCTTTGCGATGGCATGGGTAGACCTGGAGAACATTATGCTAAGTGAAATAAGCCAGTCAGAGAAAGACAAGTACCATATGATTTCACTCATATGTGGAATCTAATGAACAAACTGAACTAACAAGCAAAATACAGACAGACTCGTAGATGGAGAGCAGGATGACAGCTGGGGGTGGGGTAGAGAGTGGGGGGATTGAGCAAAACAGGGAAAAAAAGGACTCATGGCCATGGACAACACTGGTCGTTGCTGCCGGGCTGGGGGGACGGGGGGATATGAGGGAACCAAATGATAACGGAAAAAAAATACAATAAAATAAATAAATTAATTTAAAAACAGAAAGATAATGAGACTATAATGTAAAAGCTGAACAAATAATTTCAAAGGCTAGCAACGGTATCTGAGTCAGCCAAGATGTGCCTTTATCTTCTGCATGAAACATATTAAGTTAGCCTTGATCTGGCACATTTTATTCTAAGTTTGCCACAAAGTAATGAACACATTCAAAGAATGAACAGATTCAAAGACACACACACACACAAAGTAGACGTGTTCTGTTACACTGCTCTGGTGACGTCAGGGACTTTTTATCCATCCTATTAATCTTTTTCATCATGGGGAACAGCAAGCCTCTCAAAGAACTGGCCTCATGACTCATGATTAAATCAGCATTTTACACACATGTGGGTCACATTAATAATCTTTGTCTAATTGAGAATTATTACACTTTCTCTTGGATAGGTCTGGCTTCTGTATACAAATGTTTCCTTTAGGAAGGTGGCTCACAGAGGAAGACAAACATCGGCAGCAATAAAAAAATAATAATAATAATTCATTTTGAACTTTCTTAACCTTCAAAGAAAAACTGCAGCTACGTCCATGTTTTCCACTCCAAACTGAGAAGCTAAGAAGTGAACATTCCAAGATGCTAAGGCTGGTTTCACAGCTGATGCTTCTCGCTAGGTTGGACCTGCCTCTATTTATGGAAGAGGGCCTGAACTTGCAGCATCCACGATGTCATCAAGGCAGCGCACGGAACCTGTGTTCCAAGGGGCTTTTTTTGCTTTGCTGCTGATGGCGGCTTTATTCTGCACTATTTTCCTGCCCCTTGCCTTGCACCTGCCGCCCTGGGGAACACCATTGCACAGAACTCCTCCGGCAGCCGTGCAAAATCTCTGTCTGGGGAGGAGATGAAAGTTATCTTGCCCTCTAGCGTAGGATCTCCCTGGAAGCATTTGCTAGGTGGCAGCTGAGTGGAGTCTGAAGCCCGGGCCTCTGCTCAGGCTTCCAGCCCTGGGCTGTGCGACCCATTCCCCCTCCCCCAGCCCTTCCTAAAATAGTCAGGGGTGGAGGAAGGGAGGCTCCTAGAATGTGTTCCACGCCCCACATCTCCCATCTGATAGCAGCAACAGTGCCGACCATCACAATAAGAGGGTGGCTGCCTTTTGCTTCTTCATCATTGGAGCCCCAAAGATGTGCCACAAGCGGAAATGACAAGTCAGAGAGGGGGGATATTAATAGGGACAGCTACGTACAAGATGCCAGGAGCACGCTCCCCACCTCCTATCTCCTCATCCAAGAGTGTCACACGTATACACACCACTGCCACCATCACCCCCTCCTTCCCATCAAGCACGCACAAGCCCTAGCATGAAGTACAAACTTGCTTGCAATTTTGTCTGCAATTTCTTCGGCTTGCGCCCATATTCTCATTCCCTTTACTCCTTTCCCCCACCTACGCCCCCTTGCCTTTTACCTTCTCTCTCCCCGGCTGCTTCAGGTTCCTGGCAGCGCCGCGAGCGAACGGCCGGCCGCGGTCTCAGCAGCCCGGGCGCGGTTGCAGGGCTGCGGGGAGCCGGGCCGCCCCGGTTACGGAGTACAACACACCGGGCAGGCTCCTGATCCGCAGCCACGCTTCCCCGGACTCGCTCGCACACTCTCTCACTCTGCGCCCAGCTGCTCCGCGACTCTACCCTCCCTCTCCAATCGGGTCCTCCTCCCGGCTGCACCCTGGGGTTTTAGGCCTCCCACGGCACCCCCTGCACCCCCACCCCCCGCGCACTAACGCTCCTTTCCGAGGGGAAGGTCGGGCGGTGGGTTCAGTCCCCAGATCGGTCCCCGCACTATCCTGAGTCGCCACACCCCTCCCGGCTCCAAGCCCCACGCCCCGCGCCAGGCTCCAGGTTGCGCTGGTCCCTGGACGAGCAGGGGAGGGAGCCTGGAGGCTGTCTAGCAGGCCTGCCTTACCTCCTGGAGATGCACAGCCTCGGGCGTTTCTCTGCAGCTGCAAAGCCAGTGCTGTAACCCACCCTCTGGGTGAGCTTTTCCGCGGGGTTCACCTCCCAGGAGTCGAGGAGGAAGGAAATGGCCGAGAGCCCCAGCAAGATGATGCGCTGCACCGGCCCCTAACTTTTGGCCTGGGTTTCCACTGCTAGGTTGACCTTTTGGAGCAGAACCTATCTTGAAAGGCTGAGGAAGTGTCCCGATGGTCCCAGGAAGGAAGTGATGCAGTTCAATAAGAACATTCCACCGGCCCCTTCCACATCGACTTTCAGAAAGATAATAACAGCTGACCTTTTGACTGTCAAAGCAGTAGCAAATAATTTTGGGGAGACGAGTCAGACTTTACAGGGTTTTGTTATTGCTGTTTATAAAGCTTAGCTCTCTTGAGAAGGAACTTCGCATCTTAATCGTATTTATTCCTGATTATTCATTAGGATGATGCTGAAGAATTGCCTGCAGTTTTTTCAGATGCACCATTTCAGTCTGTTTGAGTCGTTTATCACAAGTCCTCATGGTGTAGAAGAGATCCCAATGTTGCCTAGTACCATCGGGACAATTATTTTGTTGTGGTTTTATGGTTTCCAAGCAGAGTCAAACATAGTTTCTCTTGACCAACAACAAAGTCCAAGTCCAACAGGACTGTGACAGCTAAAATAATTGAAGCTGTGTTGCAATCATCTTAAGCATAATAATTACGCCCTTGAATCTTCAATCTGAACAACACAATTTTCTGTCCTCCAAATGTGCTGAATGGAAGGACTGGCTTGAACAGCAAAAGTTTCTCTTTCCCTCACTTGCTGCCAACACAACACTATTTAGCTTCGCATTCCCTTCAATTTCTCTTTCTTCTGGATGCCTTTAAAATAATAATAGTCATGTGCTATACAATGATGTTTTGGTCAGCAAGAGGTGCCAGAAGATTATAATGCAGCCGAAAAATTCCTACCACCTGGTGACATGAGAGCCATGGCAATGTCTTGATGCAGCACCAGATTATTCCGTGTTGGTGGTGATGCTGCTACAAACAAACCTTGTGGCCCACCGGCCCTATAACTAGCACGCACGATTATGCACAGTCTATAACACTTGATAACAATAATCATTGACTACATTACTGGTTTAGTATTTTCTATACTATACTTTCTTTGAGTCTTTCTGAAATACTTTTATCATTATTTTAGTATCCTCCTTCTACCTATAAAAAAATGTTTACCATGAAACAGGGTGTCTTGTTATGCTGGCAGCAGCCTCAGACATCTCAAGCTTACCACTTCTTTTGATTGCATCATTCTCTCTTGCCCTTGATTTAACCTTGGGTTGTTTTGTACAGTAAGATGCAATACAAGCCTGAAGCCTAGGAGAAATAGGTTCTACCATACAGCCTAGGTGTGCAGTAGGCCAGACCATCTAGGTTCGTGTAAGGTCCCGCTCTGTAGCTCACACAATAACAAAATCACCTAGCACGTTTCTCAGAACATATCTCCGTAGGTAAGCATCATGACTGCATCTGAAATGAATCTAGTAGAATAATCTGATGTGTTATCTTTCGTGTAGAGGCCAAAGAATCCATCTCTAATTGCAAAACTTGTTAGACCTGGAAGTTGGGCCTAGAGAGGGCAGTGTTTGGGATCAGTCTCAATACATATTTTGTCTCTGCCTCTGCCTCAGTCTACTCTTGTTATAGATAACACAGAGCTCCTTATGGAGATAACCTAGTCATTCCAGATAGCACCCTCTGCCTGGGTAGCCACCAGATTGGGATCCAAACTTCTAGACCTATCACTCAGGAGAAAAGGATTGGATTCAGTTCTCCTACTTAATCCTTACCTTCGGATAATCAATTCACCTTGAAGGCTTCTTAGGGCATCATAAGAAGCTGTACTTTACATTAAGCAATCACTTCCTTAAGTTGACTTACCTGAAAAGTGAGGCACTTCCATTGTAAATCACAAGAATTGCTCCCACCATCTGAAACTCCTTAACTAGACCTAGCTGCTGTTCTTCCAGGCTCAGGCAGGTAGGGACCTAGGGCGGTCTGGCTGGCATCGGCCAGCTGATGAACTAGACTTCCACTCTCAGCAAACTTTGTCCTCTACAGAAAGACCAAGTAAGTACATTATAGACTTTTTTAAAAGGCTTGTTTTTTTCACACAGTCCAGGGAGGTGTGTTGTACCTTCCTTTATTCAACAACTATTGTTTGAAAACCTACCATATACCAAATGTCATCCTAAGCCTTGGGACTACAGTGGTAGGCAAAAACCTGATAGCTTCCTGCCTTCATCCAGCTTACAGTACGATCAGGAAGATAGACATTCATCAAAGAACCACACAAATGATTATAAAACCCCAACCTGCAAGAAAAGGCAAATGTTGTCATGAGACCTCTCAAAGAAGGACACTCATTTAATTTAGAGATTAGAAAGACTTTGCTAAGGAAGTGACATTTGAACTGTGATCTTCAGAAAGCATGGCATGACCTAGGTGAAAGAGGGGTAGGGTTGGGGTCTGGAAGAGCACGCCAGACAGCGGGAACAGCATGTGCAAAAGTTCTGTGGAAGAAAAGTACATGGTGCATTTGAGGAACTGAGGAAGACTGCAGAACATAGCTGCAGAAAAGCAAGCAAGGGAGGGGACAAGAGGATCAGGGAACAACGGACCCCTTGAGACCGACATGGAGTAAAGGGCAGCCTGTGTGGACCTTAGAAACAGGCCCCGAGAGTTGGGTCTGTACATGAAGTCATTATAGTGTTTGCAGTAGGTGGTGCAACATGGTGTGATTGGTGTTTTGGAATTTTCTCTTTGACTGTAATGCAGATAACAGATTAGAAATGGGGCCAAAATGGGCGAAAGTAGACCAGTTAGGAGGCTGCTATAGCAATTCTTTAGAAAGATCACAGCTTTTATTATTAGAGTGACGGGGCTGGGAAAAGCGGCTGCATGTGAAAGGCAGGTAATAGACAAAACGCACAGGACGTAAGGCCATGTACAGCAAAAGGAAGTCAGAATAAGGACAGTGATTAAAGTCTTGGGCTTTCAAGCCAGAAAAGCCCAGGCTTGAGTCAGCTCCATCATTAATTATCTGCGTGATTTTAAACTAATAATTTAACCTCTCACAAGTTCAGATTTTATAAACCGATAGTTCGGGATTATACCCATGCATCTCACGCATAGTGAGGGACTAAATGAGCTAATACTTGAAAAGTGCCTCATTCCTGCCAGTGCCTGGCATATGCTCAATAAATGCAACACAATTAAAATCAGTGTCATAGTTATGGTTATTTTTACCATTATTTTGATGTTTCTGAAGTTGACAAAGGGAAACAACCAGTCTCCACTTTGCAATGGGCTGAGGGAGCTAGGATAGCAATTCCTGAGAGCAGCAAAATCTAACCATGGGGCCAGCACAGGCTGGGAGGCGGCAGCCAGGGCAGCAGCCCAGTTCACTCCCCCACCAAGCCCAAGGCCTGACCTTCTCATCCCTCTTCTCTTTACCGTCTTTCGGTTTATACAGAATCCTATTCTCGTACATCATGGCAGCCCTCTGCATGAATAGGAAGTGCAAAAGAACAGTAAAATATTGCAGCCATTCAGTTCAGCTTTATCCCAAGGCCTGCACCATTGTGTCCTATTATATTTGTAAAATGGGAGTCATAGTACCTATGTGAAATCAGCAAATAATTATATTTCTATCACTTATCTTTTATGTAATTGTATTACTACTGTGGCAAAATTTTCCCCTGTTGTTAGCTGATCAAAAGGATCAGCCCTAGGGTCTTACCAGAGGTGCATCTTCATGGCAAGAGCACGCAGGCAACCCTCAGGGGTCTCTTCTTCCACCTTCCTCCTTTAGTCTCTCCAAAGCAATCTTCTCTGCATAGTGCAGGGAAACTCTAAACAGAAGGGATCTCTTACTTTTTAAGATTATGAGGCTTTGTTTTAGTCCAGGTCTTCATGCAATTAGCAATGGTCTGTTTGGGTTTTAAGTGACTGGCAGTCTCTTATCATTTGCTAACTGGGAGGAAGGATAGATGAGAAGAGGAGCTTACTTTTCTTGGTGAGGAAGTCTCAGGAGGATTTGGGGTTCAGAGTACTAAGATTTACCCAAATCTTCCAAAATGCCTCCTTCCCAGTTCTCAGGGCCCACTCTTGCCAATAAAGTCCTTGACTTCTCTGTAAGAGGATTAGCAAGGCTTTGAAATCATCTTGGCATCATAAACTTGTAACCTTCAGCCATGGGCCTTAGGCCTGATTTTTGGCTTATCAACAATGTGGCTGCAACCATGAGGGTCCAGGAGGCTCCCGGGGTCTCTGAGCATGGCTTGATTCAAGACCGTCAAGTTCCTGAACTTGCCTTTTTCTTTCTTTATGGCCTCCTTTGTAATGTAATCAGAAGTAGCTGACGCACTCCACTTTCCATTCTCTTTTCTATTCTACAGCATAGACAACTTGCTCTCCTAAATTCTTATCTTCAGCAGACTTCATTTTAGGCAGCCATAGGTGTTAATTTAAGCAACCATTAGCCACTAAGTGTGTCCTTAGAATTGTATTTTAAGTTGAAATGAAGTTATCGCTATATGCAAAACCAACCAAGTCAACTAACCCCAGTCAATACGAGATTCCCATTTTTTAAGGTCTGGAACCAGTCTTGTCATGCAATATTCTGACACCCAGGATTCATTAAAGAAAAATCAAGACAATTTAAGGATTTGATATCAGGATTACCTGTTCAAAAGTTGTCGGTAAACTAGAGAAGTGATGATTAGTGTGGCTGCCTTCAGCTTTCAAGTACTATCACTGCGGATGTAATCCAGGACTCTGCAACTTGCTGCTGCCACCCAGAGGTAAAGATACTGCAGCAAACAGCCAGCAGTGCCACAGTGCCCTGCTCTGAATGGCCCTTTGCCTTCAACCACCCACTGTAGATCTCCCCTTTGCCTTTCAAATCTCATGTGAGAGCATTGGCCAAATGCAAATTGATCCAAATCTCCCAGGAAAGGCAGCCTGGGAAATGTACTCCCCAAACTTCCAGCCCCTGATATACAAGAAAGAGACTTGAACGGTTGTGAATAAAGGCTGTTTGCCCGCAAACCGTATTCAATAGAAAAGCAGACTTGGGGCAATGAGAATAGTGCAAACATTTAATATTTTCATTAAAACTCACAGAAATTTCAGTTGTCAACAAATCTTTTTAATCTATTTTTCCTCTCCTATTAACATTGTTTTAGAATTTTATAGGCTATTTTTAAAAAGAACACAAAACATTTAGCATCACTGATAAATTTTAAGATGCTATTGTTAGGTTCCCAGTGTCGTCTTCCTATCACTTTTCCCCCATGATTCCTTCAGCACCTGTTCTTCTTAGACCACCATTGTCCATCCCCTATTTTAGCCATCCACTGCCATCATCATATCTCGACCTTGTCATTATCAATCATGACAATTATTTGGTAATGATGATCTCAATTGTTAACACCCCACTCTCTGACCACCTTCTCCTTGGTTTACGTCCCATCCCTCTAGTGTTCCAATCTCAATAATCCCTCTACCGAATAGGACATTACATCCACTGGCAGGGCCACTGCCAGCCCTTGTGATGTCTTTGAATAGAGGTAGAGCTGCTCTTAATGTTTTATATAATAAACCATTGATTTTCATAAAACAAGATGTTTAAGTGCCTTCTGCCAAAATTATTATAAAAATATGCAAATCATAAATTTTAAAAATGAATGCTGCCTGCTTAGAAGTGGTACCCTTATCTGCATTAACTATTTTTGTCGCTGTTGTCCATCATCCCTTTTATATTTAATCCTCTTAAACTGGTTAAAAATCCATGTTTTCACCCTGGCTGGTGTAGCTCAGTGGATTGAGGTCTAGCCTGCAAATCAAAAGGTCGCTGGTTCGATTCCCAGTCAGGGCACATGCCTGGGTTGTGGGCCAGGTCCCCAGTAGGGGGCATGCGAGAGGCAACCACACATGGATGTTTCTCTCCCTCTCTTTCTCCCTTCCTTCCCCTCTCTAAAAGGTAAATAAATGAAATCTTTTTAAAAATGCATGTTTAATCATTATAATCACCTCGTTATACTTACCCCCAACCACCTTTTCTCTCAGTTTGTCATACACACTTGGCTAAATCACATAATTTGTTAAATTCAACTCCACCTACTTTGTGCTTGCACTCACGTGTCTGAACACGGCTGGAGAAACACTCAGACATGCTAACTGGTCTTTACTTTCATGATCACTAAATCAAATGCCCCCGAATACTCTTTTTCTCTAGTCAATACACTCTCCCACTTTCCTAAACAAATGCCATGCTTTTTCTTGTTTTGCAAAACTTCCCACACCTTTCTCCACATCAGAATTTCAACTGCTATCCCTTTCTCCTATTCCCCTTGAACATTTTAAGCAATCAAAAAAGAATTGCCATAAGCTCCCACTGCCACTATCATTCCCACTGTCTGCAAAATGTAAATATTCGATGAATCTGGTTGAAAGGTATATGGGATTTCTATGTAATAATCTTGCAACTTTTCTCTAGGTTAAAAAATATGTCTCTAAAATCTGTTACTCATTAGTTCCACTTATACCTTCCTGCACCATCACCTCTTGACTTCAGGCTGTTCTTTATAGAATAGCAGATAAATCGTATCACAGCAGAAATCAAATGTTGTCGTGCTTCTGCTCAAAACCTCCGACAGCATTCCATCTTCTTCAAAGACTGAAGTTCTTTTGTGATCTGTCCCTCATGTGACCCTACCTTTCTGTTAGCTCTCTAGACTCCACTACGTGCTTCCCTTCCTCGTGGCAGGGCATCCACAGGCATTCCTTGAGGACCATACTTGTTACTAGGCAAGCTCCTGCTTCCGGGTCTTTTCATGTAATATTCCTCCTGTCAATCAAGAAATTCAATTCTAAAAATTATCCACAGGACTGACTTCCGAACTTTTTTCCAGGTCTTTTATCAAATGTCACCTTCTTAGTGAAGTCTTTCTTATGTGCTCTATATAAAATTTTAAAATACCCTCCACTTGACTTTGAATTTTTTATCCTCTCCACTTTATTTTTTCCTCCAGCACTTAACACCAACTTGTATATATTTTCCTTAATTATTCAGTTTATTTTCTGTCTACCTCTAGAATCTAAGGTCCATGAGGACAGATAATTTTTGTTTGTTGACTCTTACATTCTCAGCATTTAAAACAGACATGTAAAAGGTACTCAATAACTATTTGTTGAATAACGTAGCAATCTTACTATAACATATGAAATTCTACAGATCCTCAATTCGACTATTATGTTGTTATCTGAATAGCCAGGATGTCTGGATCCCCAATAGGCTATCAACACAGGATAATCCCATGTTTCATGATGTAATGTGGTAGAATGAGATATTTTTCTTTCTCTTTATCTGTTACTTCCATCTATTCTTCTTGGTTTACATTTTCGTAACTATTCCAGAGTACTTTTGCCAGTGCACTTTTGGCTCTGTGTGTATATATAGTTTTACATATGAAATGGCTCCTGATAAGTAGATATTTTGGAAACTTCCTGATAAAGTCACTTCTGAGATTGTATGTTCTTTTCACATTTCCCTAGGGTTTCTGCCACAGTCTAGACATACTGGAGTCTTTTCTTTGTTCTGCATCATATATTCAGATCACACAGCCTTTCTCCAGCCTTATTTTTCTATTTTTCAAAGGATCATAACCTTTTCTGGATACTTTAAAAATCAATTGCACAGACTTCCAGCACTGTGTATAATGACTCCCCTAAATACCATTTGAACTGAGCTTTTATTTGCAAGATAACAGTGCCAGTAATGACATCAGGTTGTAAATGAGTTTGCAATAGGAAGAGATCATGTGGACTAAAGAACTTCTTAATTGGATTCCTACAAAGAGTGTTCCAGAATGGCTGAATGAGCTCACTGGTACACACAGTTTCATTGGCCACTTGGAAATACTTCAAGGAGCCTCTCAGAAAGGAAAAGAGGTCCTTACTTGTGCATTCCTTCTTGCTGGTTAATTTCACCACCCATACCCAATTCCAGCTGGAAAATTTGTGAGAAATCATCAGAATTAAGTTTCGGTGTGAACATATGTTAGTTCAGACTCATTATCATGCAAGCAGCAGAAAAGCCAGCTGAAATTGGCAAGAACAGTAAAGATTTATTATCTTATGAAAGTCTGAAAGGCTAGATTTCAGGATTAACCCAAAGTTTCCACCAAGAATTTGGTTTCTTTCTTTTCCTCTCTGTTCTGCTATCCACATGTTGGCTTCATTCTAAGGCTGATTCCCCTTTAGCTATAGAACAGTTACTAGCAAAAACTGAGTAACATATTTCTTGGTTCACTCATTGAGAAAGAAAAAACTTGCACCTAAAAGTTTCAGGCACAAGTCCTAAAATTTATTCAAATTGATCTAGCTTAGATTATGTGCCAATATCTTCCACTCAACCAATCACTCATTGAATAAAGTGTTCTCATTGGCTTTAGCCAATCAGCACCTATCCCAAGTATTCAACTTGACATAATATTTTTCCACAGCAAATGGTCAATGAAAGCAAAGTGTAGATATATGTATTTGTCAGAGTCCAAAAAAGAAGTAGAGATCACACACACTAGATTAGGGTAATTTGAGGTGAGATGTATTTGCTTGGTTTTGTTTTTATTCAAAGGGCCACATTGCACAGGTGTGGGTGAGGTGCAGTAGAACCCTAAGGTGCAGCACAGGAAGTTGGGAAAAGAAAGAGAGAGGCTCCTGAAACCCAGAAGAGGACTTGGTTGAAAGGTCATTGTGAGTTCTGTGTAATACTTCTGTGGAGAAGAGCATGTTGCAAGGAACAAGTGACCTATTAGGAACACAAGTAACTTCAGAGGTGATTGGGAGAGAGCTAGGGGAATTAATGATCTCATATTCTTGTTTTCTCCTGCTTTCACTGGGGTTACCCATTGTCCAAACCAAACCAGCAGCCTGAGGATGCAGGAGCCCTGTTGATATGACCTTACTGGTCAGCCTTCCAGGGCTGAGTGGAAATGGCAGAGAATAGGACTAAGAGGAGGAATGGACTGTATTCTGCACAGAATCTGAATCAAAATCTCAGTACTGTGAGAAGGTAGAAGGGGATAATGAATCTTGGGAAGACAGCCAGCCAGTCTTTCCTAGAGACCAGAAATATTTTTCTTAATAATCTTGCTAAGAATTCTTAAGATACCTAGGGAAGTCCATGATATTCCAAAATCAGACAAGCCTCTTAGAAATATTTATAATATCTCATATATGAGGTCTGTCCAGAAAGTATCCATCCATGTGTTATGAAAAATAGAGGCATTTATTGAAGAAGATACAACAAACAAGAAAACACTGTACATAGGACAATGACCCCTCAGTCCCATTCAAAGTAGTCACCATCAGGACTCACACAGTTCTCCCACTTGCCATCAGCTGCTCCATTGTGTTTTTCTGAATTTTATAGAGGGTCTGAAATCTCTTCCCTTTCAAAGGTGATTTTAGTTTTGGAAAAAGCCAGAAGTAGCAAGGCACCAAATCTGGGCTGTAGGGAGGCTGAGTCGCCTGGATGATTTGATGTTTCACTAAAAAACTCTGCACAAGATGTGATGCATGAGCAGGCACATTATCATGATGAAGCTGCCAATCACCAGCTGCCCATAGCTGTGGCCTCCTGAATCATCTGAATAGTTTCCACAGAGGAATGTTCAAGCTTAACGCAAAATCTGATGCAGATTCATTGCTCTGCTTCCTCAGTCATTTTGAATATGTCATCCACACAGTACACAGGCTCACTCAACAAGTTCTACCGCCCCCACTGACTAGTACAGTGAAGTCATCATTGTTCACGCATGTGCATTCCAGTCCACTCTCTTTGGCTGTCAGGTTACATTGATATGTAAGCCGTTCTTGTTACATTAACAATGGTTGGACTTTTACTTTTTCTGGACAGACTATATACACACACACACACATACATATAAATACACACACAAATATATACTATATTGAATAATGACAGCTGCTTTTATGCTGGGTGATATGAAAACCCACTGGAGAGTCCCAAGCACAAGAAAGACATGATGTAATCTGTATTTTCAAAAACCTCCAGCTACTGTGCTGATAGAAGCCTAGCTTATCAAAGGTAGAAGTAGGAAAACCAATGAGGAGGCCACTGCAGTATCACAGGTGAGAGATGATCGTGGGTGAACTAGACCATGGTGGTGACAAGGTGGCTGGTGAGAAGTGATTAGATTCTGAATGTATTTTGAGGTGAGAGATTATAAGATTTATCAACAGACTGGATGTGGTACGTGGAAGATAGAAAAGTCATTAGGGCCTTAAAACCAGCAGTGTTTCCAAAGGATTCCATGAAAACATTTGAGTTCTAACAGGTCTGAAATGGGAAGAGGGCCATTTTCATGGGGCAACCAACAAGTCAAATCCTGGGAATTCTTCAGACCAGGGTCCTGCTACTCCTGACTGTCACTGAAAAGCACTTTCCCAGATAGAGAAACAGTCTGTGGAAGGCATCAAAGTAGAAATTATTTGGCAGGTGTTGAAATGGTAAGGAGTCCCATTTTATTCAAACATGGGAATGGCGAAAGGTAAGTACAGGAAGAATGACTTCAAAGACCAGGGTGGGAAATCTCTGTGGGAAGTCTTGAATTGTTTGTGAGGGGGAGAGTAATAGTCAGCCATGCATTTTAAAGAGCTTCATCCACCTTCACTGTGAGGGTACACTGGTACTCAGGCCGCCATGACAAAATACTGCAGACTGGGTGGCTTAAACTGCAGAATGTATTAGTTCTGGAATCTGGAAGTCTAAGATCAAGGTTGGTTTATACTGAGGCTTCTTTCCTTGGCCTGCAGACAACCACCTTCTCACTGTGTCCTCACATGCATAATCACCCCTGGTGTCTCCTCTTCTTATAAGGATACCAGTCGTATTGGACTAGGGTCCCACCCTTATCACCTCATTTAACCTTAATTATCTCTTAAAGGTTTTATCTCCAAGTATAGTTGCATTTATGTATGGCTTCAACAAAGGGATTTTGGGGAGACACAATTCAGTTCCCTAAGAGAGGGGCATAAAATTGAAGGCAAGAATATCATTGTAAGTTTCTAGGTGGAACGAAATTGGAATCTGAACTAAGCTGATCAGAGTAGAAAGAGAAAGAAGATGGATATAAAAGACATTTCATGCCCTGGCCAGTGTGGCATAGTGGTTTGTGTGCCATCCTATGAACTGAAAGTTTGCAGGTTTGATACCCAGTGGGGGCACATGGCTGGGTTACCAGGTAGGTCCCCCACTGAGGGTGCTTGAGAGGCAGTCAACTGATATTTCTCTCCTTCCCTTTCTTTCTCCCTTCTCCTCTCTCCCTAAAAAAAAAAAAAAAAAGACATTTCATAAAAGTTACAATGACTGAGCAACTGATTGAATATAGAGGTTGAGAGAGGAATCTATGATAAATCACAAGTATTGCACTTGAGTGACAATGAGAATGATACTGTCCTTAACCAGAAATATCTGCCTCTTTCACTTTGCCCTTCATTTAACTTCTTAGATACCATCTACACCCCTATTTCTTTCTCTACCTCCCATCTCATCCAATTTGTTGCCACTGCAGCAGACATTCTGAAATGATCCACTAGGTTAATCTTCCTTAAGTCAATTCCAGGAAACACCTTTCATATCACTTCTACTGGGTCCTTTTCTGTCCTACTCCCAACATTTTCAGGCTTTGCAATTTTTTCTTTTGATTCCTTTCTCTGTTTACTAGTTCATCTGCTTTTCTTAGTTAACCTTCTCCCTTCCCATTTCTGTTGTCATTTTTGTTAGTGTTTGTCCCGAAAAACTGTTATGTCCAAGTTATTATTGCTTAATATTGTACAGGTGAAGGGATCATTCTAAAGCCTGTTTATTTTGAAGGGGGAAACATATCACAAGTAAAGAAGTGCTGCTTTACAAATGACCCAATGTGCTTCTGAATCTCAGTTTCCCAAAGTGGTACTGACTAAACTACGAATAGGTTCATATAAGCTCAGAAATGAGGGAATCTGGGCAGGATATTATCAGAGCGAAGGCTTAGATAGATTTGTGGGCAGCTGTTAAAAAATAGATTGTCTTAAAGATTTTGGTGTCTGGAAGGTAAAATCTGATGAATCCTAAATTTTAGTTTGAGTCTTACTGGATTGCAGAGAACTTGGCTCTTGGGCAACAACACTGACACTACAAGCTGTAGCTTCCTCCAAAAAGTTTATTAAAATTTCCTAGGAAGAGTCATAAAGTTTGTTTCTCCTTCCTTGTCCCACCTCCCTCAGTCTTAGGCAAACTAGGATGGGTGGTACCCGGGTTAGGCTGCTTACATTGGCACCATGAGGTGGAAAGGAGGTGTAGGAGTGCCACCTGCTGTCTTCGCGCTACACATCTGTAGCTCTTCCGTTTACCTCCCCTTTCCCACTCCTGCTCCCCCACTCCTTCCCACTCCTGCTCTTCTTACCTTTCTGACCGTGAGGCAGGAATCCCTGTGAGCTACCCAGTTTGCTCTATAGAAACCACATAGGGTATTCTCAGTATGCCCTTCTTTGTTGGTTTTATTGATCACCATAGACCCTTCAGTCTTCCAGAAATCTTCCAGAAGTCTTTCCTATGCTAAAGATCCTCTCCTGTGATGTGCTCCGTTTTGAGGCTATTCCTTTTTTGGGCTTCTAGTCTGTTACTTCACTGGAGTGTCAGAATGGATGGGAGTTAAATGTATGTACTGTTTGCTACCTTGAATCAGATGCTTCTTTTGGTTATATTATCAAGATACTACTTGCCACTGTACACATTTTTACCATAAAAAATTAAACAAATATAGAAGTAGATAGAACTCCCATATACCCATCCCTTAATTTTAACAATATATAATATTTTGCTATAGTTGTTCTATCCAACATTTTTAACATTTTTCCTTTCATAAAGTGTTTTAAGGCAAATCTTAGATGTCAAGTTATTTCCTCCTTATACATTTCAGCAAACATCTCTAAAAAAATGACATTTTCTTACATAACTGCAAATCTTTGTGTGAATATATGTTTCCTTGACTCTTGGGTAAATATCTGGTAGTAGAGTTTTTTTTGTTTGTTGTTGTTGTTATATTGTAGATATATTTTCAACTTTTTAAAGAAACTATCAATCAACAAGATTTTATTTTTTTATCCACTCTGGTGATCTCAATTTTAATTGGCAAGCTTAGAACTTTGCTGTCCAATACAGTAGCTACTAGCTACATGTAGCTATTCAGCATTTGAAATATGCCTAATCTGAATTAATATGTGCTTTAAGTATAAAATACATACTGGCTTTTACAGATAGTCCACCCAAAAGAATGAGATATGTTTTAATTATTTTTATATTGATTGCATGTGGAAGCAAGAATATTTGGGATAGAAGGGTTCCTTTCTATGTTGTAATGTAGCTGCTAAAATTTTTAAATGGCAAATGTGGCTTACAGTAGGTTTCTATTGGCAGTGTTTGGTTATGGCATTGACGTTTGCTGCAATTATGCATACAGTTGCTTTAAGTCTGCCGTTTTGTTGCTTGCTCTCCATTTGTTCCTCTGTTATTATATCTCTGCGTAGTATTTTTCCTAATCCTCAAGCTGTTGCTCCTTAGGTAGGGTATATTACCAGAACTTTGAGTTGTAATTAGCAGAAGGGATGGGCTGCATTGAACTTTCATCCCATCACAGCACTGGAACTCTCATGGCGATGATGTAAGAAGAGAATATTGCTAGTTTTACTACTTGTTTTAATGTACTGAGTTACCCTTCTTAATATAGAACTCTGCTGTCCTCATGTACTGGCTGAATACTGATTTCTCTCCCTACCCTACCTCCCCCCAAAAAATATGTCACTGTACCAGTGAATGTGACCTTTTTTAGGAAACAGGTTTTTTTGCAGATGTGCAAATTTAGGATCTGGAGATGAGATCATCCTGGATTATCTGGATGGGTCCTAAATACAATGACAGGTATCCTTGTAAGAAGGGAGAAGACACAGAAACACAGAGAAGGTGAGTGGAGATGGAAACTGAGATTGGAGGAATGTATCTATACATCCCACAATGCCAAAAATTGTTGCCAGCTATCAGAAGCTGGTAGAAAGGTATGAAATAGACTCTCCCTCAGAGATTTCAGAAGGAACCAACCCAGCTGACACCTTGACTTTGGACTTCTGGCCCCTACAATTGAAAGAATACTTAGTTCTGTTGTATGAAGACACAAAGTCAATGGCAATTTGTTACTGCAGCCTTAGGAAACTTGTGTACCTTACTAATTTCTTCCTCATTTGATCTATCACAGCCTGAGACAGCCTTGACAGGTAATATTTAAATTTGAAAACTGCTATTCCATACTCAGATGCGTGATCTAGGATCTGTTAGGCGACAGAGGAGCGTTGCGTTCCTGACACTGCCTGTGTTTTGTTGCCATCCTGTACTGATAAGAAGGTAATTATGTGTGAGGAAAGCACAGTATTTACTGTTGGAATGCAACATATTAAAAGAACAAGGGGAAAACAAGATCTTCAAAACATTTTTGAAGCTGGTAGCGACGTAAGTGACTTTCTAGTGATGTTTTGAACATGACATTTTATCCTTTTTTATGTTCTTAAATACTACTTAAAGTGATTAATATATCTAAATTCTGCAATCCACTCTTCTCTAACAATTTAGTTGGTTGGTTGATGAAAGTGTGGATTCAGTGGTGGCTTACATTTAACCAGGTTGAGATGCCTAAATGCTCCTTATATCACATAAGGGGACCCTTCCCTGAGGCCTTGAGAAACAACATTTATGGGGGGGAGCAGCAGTATCCTTGAAAAGCTGTGGTGGCTGTCATCCAGTGGGCAACTGGATGTGATGGTGACACATGGGCTTATTGATTTCACCAGGGACAGTGGAGTAGCAGAGGCTGTGGCTGCTCCTACTCACCAAAGACAAGGTGGGCACCCTTCCCCTAGTGGACAACAGGTTTGAAATACCAGCCTATTTTGCCCTGAAGCAATCTTTCATGGGGTCATGTTGATCACAGCGACTTTAGGATTGAAATAGATTGACAGCCCAAATCCAAATAACAGAACAAAAGATCTCTGAGTCGGATTTCCTAGAAGCCAATTACCACACTCAGAGCCTCTTGAGAAGGTCAGGGTCTTTTGAGAAAAAAATGTTGCACAATCAGTACATGACTACACTGTAAATCATTTGCCAGAGTGACCGTACTGGGAAAAAGGAACTATTCTGGCTTTTCAGAAATCTGTGGACATTAGCTCTAAATTGATGTTAATGTCTACAGATTCAAAATGTGATTTTGTTCCACCAATCAGTGTGAGGGCTGATGGTGGTCAGATGACAACTAAGGTTTTGTCCCAGGTTTGAATCACATTGTCCTATCTGTGGTTAGTTCTTCGTTTTTGGAATGCATAACGGGGGGAGAGACATACAGCAACTGGAAGACACCTGGCCCCACTCCTGCCTGAAATCACAGTAAAGACCCCAAACCCGTCCCCTGTCACTGTTCTCTCATCTTTTTTAGACCTGCCAAGATGCTTGCCTTGCTGTCCCTAGAGAACCTCGCTATGCAAATAATAAAATCTTCGTACCTGCAGTCTTGACACTTGAACCAAATTGTGAGTGAGGGTCCATCCCATTTCTGAGAGAGAAGATATTTTTACATTAAATTTTCTGTTTTAAAATAACTTGTGGGTTTCTTCCTTTGACTGGACCCAAACTGATATAAAAGGTAAATTAAAGACTTCCATTCTAACATGTTTCTATTTATTTTTGACATTCTGTTTGACCTATTACTATAGAGATCTGTAATGTATTCTTCAGGCCCAGAAAGAGGCAACTATTAGAGTCTTTGCTTTTTTCAGGGGTTTAACAACCACAGGATCAGGTGGAATTAAGTGTAGTTATTTATTTTTTCAACCACTTTTAGGTTTCTAGGTTTATTATTTTGCTTGAATAGATGGTAAGTTGCTTCCACCTTTTTATGAATGTGGCTGACATTCATAATTTTAAATTATTAGTGCTATATTCACATTAAATAAAACCTATTGAATTAAAAGTGGGCATTTTAATGTTGAGTTGGTTCTCTTGAAAAATA
>VMDR010018538.1:0-19089 GCA_007922815.1 Macrotus californicus
ATATATATATATATATATATATATATATATATATATATATATATATATATATATATATATATATATAAAATGAACAACCATATGCCAACACACTGGGCAACCTGGATGAAATGGATAAATTCCTAGAAACGTAACATCTTCCAAAACTAAATCAGGAAGAATCAGAAAATCTGAATAGACAGACAGATTATACCTATTGAAATTGAAGCAGTAATAGAAACAAAAGAAAACTCCCAACAAACAGAAGCCCAGGACCGGATGGCTTCACAGGGGAACTTTACCAAACATTCCGAGAAGAACTAACACCTCTCCTTCTCAAACTATTTCAAAAAATTCAAGAGGAGGGAGGGCTCACAAACTCATTTTACGAGGCCAGCATTATCCTAATTTCCAAAACCAGATAAAGACACTACGAAGAAAGAAAATTATAGTCCACTATCCCTGATGAACATACTTGCTAAAATCCTCAACAAAATATTAGCAAACCGAATATAGCAATGCATCAAAAAGGACATACACCATGATCAAGTGGGATTCATTCTGGGAATGCAAGGTTAGTAAAACATTCCACAAAACAATAAATGTGATTCACCACGAAACCAAGATAAAGGATAAAAACCACATGATCATATCAACGGATGCAGGAAAAGCATTTGATAAAATCCACCACCCATTTATGATAAAAACTCTCAGCAGAGTGGGATTAGAGGGGACATACCTGAACATAATAAAGGCCATAGATGGCAAACGCACTGCCAGCATCGGACTCAACGAGCTAAAACTACAAGCATTCCCCTTAAGACCGGGAACAGGACAGGGATGTCCGCTTTCACTTCTCTTATTCCCATAGCACTGGAAGTCCTAGCCACAGCAACCAGACAAGAAGAAGAAATAAAAGACATCCATATTGGAAAGGAAGGAGTAAAACTGTCTTTAATGGCAGATGACATGATGCTGTACATAGAGAGCCCCAAAGATTCCACCAAGAAACTACTAGAACTGATCAATGAGTCCAGTAAAGTAGCAGGATACAAAGTTAATATCAAGAAATAAGTTGCATGGTTACATGCCAACAACGAAGGAACAAAAGGGGAAGTTAAGAAAACAATCCCATTCACAATTGCTTCCAAAAGGATAAAATATCCAGGAATAAACCTAACCAAGGATGTAAAAGACCTGTGCTCAGAAAATTATAAGACACTGAAGAAGATACAAATAAGTGGAAGCACATACTGTGATCCTGGATAGGAAGAACTAACATCATTAAAATGTCCATGCTACCCAAAGCAATCTAGAGATTCAAAACAATTCCTATCAAGATTCCAATGACGTATTTCACAGAACTAGGAAAAATATTCCAAAAATGGATACGGAACCTAAAAACGCCCCGCATAGCAACAGCGATCCTGAGAATGAAGAACAAAGCTGGAGGAATCACGCTACTTTACATGAAACTATACCATAAGGCCGTAGAATTCAGAACAGCATGGTACTGGTATAAAAACAGACCCGTAGATCAATGGAACAGGGTAGAGAGCCCAGAAATGGCCCCACCCCCTTTACAGTCAATTAACATTCGAGAGAGGAAGCAAGCACATACAATGGGCTAAAGACAGTTTATTCACTAAATGGCGTTTAGAAAGTTGGACAGATATGTGCAGCAAAATGAAACTAGACCGCCTTTTGACACAACACAAGAATAAATTTGGAATGGATTAAAGACTT
The DNA here is from genome assembly GCA_007922815.1 of Macrotus californicus. NCBI lineage: Eukaryota > Metazoa > Chordata > Mammalia > Chiroptera > Phyllostomidae > Macrotus > Macrotus californicus. Next base: position 1,726 of record VMDR010018538.1, read on the forward strand.
AACTGTTAGCACCGAAACCATAAAGATCCTAGAAGAAAACATAGGCAGCAAAATCTCAGATATAGCTCATAGCAATATTGTATCAGATATATCTCCCCAGGCAACGGAAACAGGAGAAAAAATAAGCAAGTGGGACTACATCAGACTACAAGTTTTTGCACGGCAAAGGAAAACATCAACAAAATAAAAACACAATCCACAGAATGGGAAACATATTTGCCAATACATCCGATAAAGGGTTAATATCAAAAATTCATAAAGAACTTAGAAAACTCAACACCAAAACAACAAACAACCCAACTAAAAAGTGGGCAAAGGACCTGAATAGACACTTCTCCAAAGAGGACCTACAGATGGCCAACAGACACAGGAAAAGATGCTCAATGCCACTACTCATCAGAGAAATGCCAATTAAAACCACAATGAGATCCCATCTCGCACCTGTCAGAATGGCTATCATCGGTGAATCAACAAACGACACGTGCTGGCAAGGGTATGGAGAAAGGGGAACCCCTTTGCGTTGTTGGTGGGAATGCAGACTGGTGCAGTCACTGTGGAAAGCAGTATGGAGATGCCTCAAAAAATTAAAACTGCATCTGCCTTTTGATCCGGCGATCTCACTTCTGGGAATCGATCCTAAGAAACGTAGAACACTAATTCAAAAGAACGTAAGCACCCCTATGTCCATTTCAGTGTTATGTACAGTTGGCAAGACACGGAAGCAGCCCAAGTGTCCATCAGTCGATGAGTGGGTAACACAACTATGGGACGTTTACACCGTGGAATACTACTCGGCCATAAAAAAATAGGACAGTTTTACCCTTTGTGATAGTATTGATGAACCGGGAGAACATTATGCTAAGCGAAATGAGCCAGTCCGAGAAAGACAAATACCATATGATTTCACTCATATGTGGAGTCTAATGAACATACCGAACTAACCGGCAAAAGAGAGACAGACTCATAGATGGAGAGCCCATGACAGCTAAGGAGGTGAGGGTAAGGGGTGGAGGGTTGGAGCAAAGGGAAAACGGACTCGTGGACATGGACAACAGTGTAGTGATCGCAGGGGTATAAGGAGACTAAATGGTAATGGAAAACAAACACAATAAAAGAACTATTTGTGGAAAAAAGTAAAATGCTTGAGAAAGAAAAAAAAAGAAAATCAATAACATGAAAAAAACAGCACAATCACAATGGGCAAATATTTGAACAGAACTTTACCCAATAAGATAAATGGATGGCAAGTAAGCCCACGAAAAGATGCTCAACGTTATAAGTAATTAGGGGCTTGCTAATTCAAACTAAAATGATATACCACAACGCATGTACTAGAATGGCTCAAAAGAAAATGACGGACCATATCAGGGGTCCATGAGTGTGTGACAAGAGTGTAAGCGGTTTGGGATATTTGCAAACAGTTGGTCAGTTTCTTGCAATGTTAAACACACTTACCATCCTGCTGCTCTTGAGTTTTTATCTAAGATAAATGAAAGCATCCGTCCAAAGATCTGGGCATGAATATTCATAGCAGCCCTATTTGTTATAGTCAAAACCTGGAAACAACCCAAATAACCATACACTGAAATATGGCACGACAGCAAAAAGAAATGAATCATTGCTTAAAATACCAGCATGGGTAATTCTCAAAATAATTACGTTGTGTGAAAAAAAGACAAACAAGAGAATATAGTATATGATTCCATTTACATAAGATCCAACAAAATGCAAGTTAATCTCTAGCGAGAGAAAGCAAATCCGCGGTTGCCTAGAGATGGGGTGGGGTGGGTAGGGAAGAAAGCAATACACAGGGGAAGAAAGAAACTTTGGAAAGTGAGGGATACGGTCACTATTTTGATTGTGATAAGGGCTTCATGAGTTCACACAGATGGATTCTTTTAAATGTAAGAAACAGAAAAACATGGAATCAAAGTTCTCTGGAAACAATACTTTACACCTTGAAAATTCTTCGACAGTTTATTAGCCAGTTAGCTTGCCTTTACAGTGAATAAATGACTCAGATTCTTCAAAACACATTTTTCTACTTGTTTTTTTTCAATTGCCATTGACATTCGTATTATTCTGTACTAGTTTCAGGTGCACAGCATAGTGGTCAGACACTTTACAGACACTTTATCAAGTGTTCCCCCTGCCCTGCCCCCCCACCCCGTACTTCCAGCACCACCTGGCACCACACATTCTATTTGCTTATTTTAATGTGCATTGCTCTTTTTGCATTTGGGGTCATATTTCCCAACTATTACTTCAGATGCTATAAATGTACTTTTTTTCTTCACTGTTAGTAATGTTTTCTTCTCTACTGATTTACTGACACATTATTCTCTCTATTGAATACTGACACACCAAAAAAAGGTTTGTATTAGAATGTCGATCATTCTCAATATAAGTGGGCAGTTCAATCACTAAAGCATGGATTGTTTGCCACCTAAGAAGGGCAAAGATATGTGTGTGCCATTTTTGCCCATCAGTTTTTTGTCCACGTTGGAGTCTGAAAGGGAGAAAAGTGCAATTAAAGCGCTCAAATTGCCAACACTGGTAAATGTATACACTTTGTAAGACTAACACAGGAGTCTTCTGCCCTGCTCCTCCATAGGCAGGGCTCCCTTGGGCATGACTTTCAATGAAATCCAAGGATCTCCTCTCCCCGTGCAGCTCTGGTGCAGCTACCAGGACAGCAGAGAGGCATTCCAGGTATAAACAAGTCTCTTCCTGAGGGAAAAAACAGTTACTCACACTTAGGGTGGAAGAGGCAATGTCACCACACACCAAGGCTCTCCTTCAAGGTGCGGCAAGCAGGCCCTGAGTAAGACTTCAGTGCAGGGCTCATCACAGGCTCCCTGACCCAACACCATGACATGCTTTTGTGGCAGAGCCTGTGTTTTGCAGCAAAACTCAGTTCAAGCCAGGGAACCGAGGGGCCACCAACAATCCTCCGCAGTCTATTAAAACTCCTGAAATAGGCAGTCCTGCTCCTTTAATTATGATTGAGTTGGCCAGAAACCTTGTTTGTTCGTTTGTTTGTTTGTTTGTTTTTCTGTACAATGGCTCAAGTAGCGCTCAGTTGTCTTTGACTTCATTCAACACAATTTTGTTAGACTGTATGGTGACAGCTGTCATGTCAGCATGCAGTTTGAGAAGCTTACCAAAATTGGCGAATTTTTGCATAGCCATTTTAACATTGAAGATGGAAGAAAGTATGCAACACTCTTGGCATATTATGTGTCATTATTTCAAGAAAGGTAAAATGCAACTGAAACACTAAAAAAGATTTGTGCAGTGTATGGAGAAGGTCCCGTGACTGATCGAACGTGTTAAAAGCGGTTTGCGAAGTTTCCTGCTGGAGGTTTCTCGCTGGACCATGCTCTGCTGGGTAGACCAGCTGAAACAGATAGCTATCAAATCGGGACATTAAGTGAGAACAATCAACGTTATGCCACACAGGAGATAGCCGAAATACTCAAAATACCCAAACCAATGAAGTTATTGGTGAAAATGAAACATATGTCTTTATTTTACGGAAAAAGCTAGACAAACTTTTTGGCCAACCCAATAATGTACAGAGAAACAACAGGATGGCAGTTACTCTTTCTTGAGTGAGATAGCAATAACCCTGGCAGGTAGGGTGTCTACTATTCACACAAACTAAGAATAGAAGGGTCTCCCCTAAACTGATGAAGGATATGAAGCCAATTATTAATGTACTGCCTCTCTGCTCTAAAATCACCCTTTAATATGTGCTCTCTCATAATGGACATATTCCTTCAAGTGTGTCTTCTTCAAAGTGAGCATGATGTTGGACTTGACCACAGAAGATGCTAGAGGGACACTAAAGGAGGAAGTGGCTCTCCTGTGATTTCTGGCCCTCGGAGGTGTGGGTGTGAGGATATCCTGCGTGTCCTCCCACAGGTATGAGCCCGTAACAACTGTCCTCGTGTCGTTGAACGTGCAATCCTGATGTGGCCTGGTGATCAGCTTTCCGTGGCCCTCTTCATAGGGATATCCTATGCTCCAAGCCACCGATGCACTGCTTCCCCATGCTTGCTTGCTCTCCCACCCACCCCTACCAATACCAGCCTTATCTCTTGTAGTGCTCCCAGTGATGCAGCCCTCCCAGCACTAAGGCCCTCCTGATTCTATGTACAAGACACTGTTATCTCCAGGCCTCCAGCTCCACCAGGACCCCTATTCCTACTACATGTCCACACACTGGCCACTAGCTATGGCATGTCCACACTAATAGGCTCCAGAGGGTTGCTTCCTGCTTACCCTGCAACTGTAGACCAGCTGTGGTTCTTAAGCCCAGCTCTGGCACGGGCAAGCCAGCAAACTTCTCTGCTGTCCAGTGGCATCTCCTACACCTTCTCCAACGAGGAGTGAACTCCATCCTAGGGGAGGGGGCCCCTGTTGCAAGTTGGCCTTTCCTTGGGTACTCTCCCTCAGCCCTAAAATACCATATAAAGTTTTATTATATCCTATCTGTTATACATTTGTCATAGTTTAATAATTCTTTCTGCTAAACCTCCCCTGTCTGCTGTGTACTTCCTGTCTCCTGATGGGATCATGATTGCTCCAGAACGCATCTATTCCAAGTATCATTCTTAGAATTACTGAAAGTGTTCTCTTTGAGAGCTGCATCAAGTATCACTGAGAGGGAGTAGCAAAAAGAAAGAAGGGGGGAAAGGAAGGAAGGAGAGACAGAAGGAAGGAAAGAAAAAGAAGGAAGGAAGGAAGGAAGGAAGGAAAGAAAGAAAGAAAGAAAGAAAGAAAGAAAGAAAGAAAGAAAGAAAGAAAGAAAGAAAGAAAGAAAAGAAAAAAGGAAAGGAAAGGAAAGGAAAGGAAAGGAAAGGAAAGGAAAGGAAAGGAAAGGAAAGGAAAGGAAAGGAAAGGAAAGGAAAGGAAAGGAAAGGAAAACAAGAAAATGAATAAGACTGGCATTATTTGTAAATGATGTGATTGTGTACATTAAACTCTACAGATATGTACAGACAAAATGTTGGACTGATAGATTTGACTACAGTTGTCCTCCTTTACCCGCAGGAGATACATTCCAAGACACCCAGGGTATGCCAGAAAATCTGTATGTACTATGTTTTTTTCCCGTACATACATACATACATAGACACATACATACATACAATCTAGTTTAATTTACATGTTAGGCACAGTAAGAGATTAACAACTACAACTAATAATAAAATAGAACAATTACAACAATATACAGTAATACGAGTTATGCAAATGTGGTCTCTCTCTTCCTCTCTCCCCCTATGAAAATATCTGTCTGGACTCTATGTACAGTGTTGATACGCTGCACAAAGGGATGGTTCACATCCTGGGCAGGAAGGGGTATGGACAGTGTGAGATTTCATCATGCTACTCGGAATGATGTGAATTTAAAACTTATAAGTTACACATTTCTGGAAGTTTCCACTTCATATTTTAGACCATGACTGACCACAGGTAACTGAAACCACAGACCGGGGGACTAGACTATATTATAACGGAGATCTTCTGTTCCCAAAGCACTGCATACAGCACACGAAAACACAAACAACAGAGCGAGGGAATGTTTTGGCCAGACATATAACCACCAAGGCACCGGTGTTTAAGACACATAAAGAGTTCATTAAATCAGTAAGTACACAAGGTAAAACAACAGAGAAACGGGTGACACTTGAATTCGAACAGACCTTTCACAGGAGAGAAAAATCCAAAAGGCTAAGAGACATGAGAACATGCAATAGCTTAATAGTAGTAGTAAACAATGACCTGAATTCTGGAGGTTCTTGGGGTAGGTGAAGACGTGCACCAGCAGGAGCTCTCTCTGCTACTGTTAAGATAGTCAATTGTTACAACCACTACAGAAAACAATGTGGCACCATCTAGAAGAGCAGTGTTCTTTCAGCTGGCAATGCTAGCTACATGACTTCAGTGTTCTACCTCAGGAGTGTGTTAGCTCCCAGCCCTATGTCACAATTTCGTTCACAGGCATCTGGGCTGTTTTTTCCTTCCGCAACATGTAACACTGGTTCAATACTATGATGTTGGTTGGGCCTAATAAACGAGACGTAGCAACTATCCCAGACTTATTGGTGAGGAATTTGCCTATCACATGGTGGAAAATAAGCCCAACAAAAATATAGGGGCCTTTTGCCTCGGGGATACTACTAGGTTTCTGGTGCTATGCCTAGGTAGAGGGCATGCCTAGGCAGCTTTTCGAAGGTCAAGGGTAAGTTGTTGCCTTTGGCTCTCCTACAGCCAAGCAAGTGACACAGTCATGAGTGGACCTCTTTAGATTTCTCCCTGGCTTGTACTATTCTGGCCTATTTGCCAAGTGACAAGAAAATCTGCTAGTTTTCAGTGGAATCCAGAACAAAAGAAGGTTCTGCAGCAGGTCAAAGCTGTCACGCAAACTTCCCTGCTTTTGCAACTTGTGTCATAGGCTCCAGCAGATCCAAGTGCTTCCAGTGTCACTGGTAAACAGGAGTGCTCTTTGGAACTTTTAGCAGTCTCCTACAGGTGATTTACAGAAAAGAAACTTCGAATTTCAGAGCCAAGTCTTGTCACCATCTGTGCATTACTACTCTCCTTTCGAGAAACTTCTTTGGGCTTGCTACTGGGCCTTGGTAGAGACTCAATACTTGACCATGGACCACCAGGTAACCACCTGAACTACCTCTCATGAACTTGTAGTTGTCTGACCCATTCAGACGTAAAGTTGTTATGCACAACAGAACTCCACCGTCAAGTGGCGGTGCTATAAACTACATAAGGTTCAAACATGCCTGGAAGACACAAGTAATTTACATGAAGAAATGACCCAAATATCCATGTTCCCCACTCCTGCTGCTCTTGCTTTTCTCTTCCTGGTGCACGTTTGGACGCACGGGCCATTCCCTACAATCAGATTACAGTGTCAAAACACTTGGCATGATTCATATATGAGTCTGTGTGATATGCAGGCATAATCCCAGAATGGAGAGCTGAGGTACACAGCCTCTTCTGGGAGCACTCCTGAAGGACAGTTTATTTATTTTTGGGTATGTTCACAGCTGTATTCAGTCAACCCTCAGGTATGGTTCTGCCATAAGGAAGAAAAAATAATGTGCATTTGTAAGTGGAGCTTAAGGTCTAGTAGGAGAGGGGGACAATGATAATGTGAATACGTGTTCACAAATCAAGAACACGCTATGAAATGCTTGAGAGCATAAAACAAAGGAAGCTTAAATAAAGGGTTCTTTTTTTTTACAGATATTTTATGTATTTATTTTGAGAGAGATACGAAGTGAGGGAGAAAGAGAGAGAGAGAAACATCAATGTGTGGTTGCCTGTCACGCATGCCCCACCCCCGGGGACCTAGCCTGCAGCCCAGGTATGTGCCCCGACTGGAAATCGAACCGGTGGTTTGCAGGCTAGCGCTCAATCCTCTGAGCCACACCAGTTGGGGCAAGTAAAGGGGTTTTATGAGAGGAAGATTTCCCTAGGCAGTGACTCGAGCTGAGCTCTAAAAGATGGCTTAGCAGAAGCTGGGGAGGGAAGCCCCAATGGCCAGCATGGCTGGAGAGCAGAGAATGTAGCAGGAAGGTCAGGTAGAGGTTGTGTGTCACCTGGGGTCCCTTGGATACATAGGATGACAATGAATGCATAGCAAAGCAAAGCAAAGCAAAGCAAATGCTCTTTCTTCTTCTTTTTTTTTTTTTTTTTATCATTTTTTATTGTTAAATATAAGTCGTGACACCCTAAAAGCCCTAGAGGAAAACATGAGCAGGACAATTTGAAATATTCCACATGGCAATATTTTTGCCAATATGACTCCTAGGGCGAGGAAATAAAGGGAAAAATAAAGAAATGAGACTACATCAAACTAAAAGCTTCTGCATGGCTAAAGAAACACATCATCAAAATGAAAAGGGAACTGAGTATATGGGACAACATATTTGCCAATGGTACATCGGACAAGGCTTTGGTCTCCAAAACATATAAAGAACTCATACGACTCAACACCAAGAAGACAAACAATCCAATGAAAAAGTGGGTGAGGATCTGAATAGATACTTCTCAAGGGACGACATACAGAAGGCCCACAGGCCCAGGAAAAGATGCTCAACATCACTAGTCATCAGAAAGATGCAAATTAGAGCCCACTGAGATATCACCTCATACCTCTCATCATGGCCATCACAAACAAATCAACAAACAAGTGCTGGCGAGGATGCGGAGAAAAGGGAGCCCTAGTGCACTGTTGGTGGGAATGCAGAGTGGTGCAGCCACTGTGGAAAACAGTATGGAGCCTCCTGAGAAAACTAAAAAGGGAACTGCCTTTTGGGTTGGTGATTCCAATGCTGGGAATATACCCTAAGAATCCCGAGTCGCCAATTCAAAGGAACCTATGCACCCCAATGTTCATAGCACCGCTATTTACAATAGCCAAGTGCTGGAAGCAACCTAAGTGCCCATCAGTAAGTGAGTGGATAAAAAAACTGTGGTACATTTACACGATGGAATACCACACAGCAGATAGAAAGAAGGAGCTCCTACCTTTGTGACAGCATGGATGGAACTGGAGAGCATCATGCTAAGTGAAATAAGCCAGGCGGTGAGGGACAAATACCATATGATCTCACCTATAAGTGGAATCTAACGAACAAAATAAAGTAACGAACGAAACAGAACCACAGGCATGGAAACATGGAGTGGACTGAAAGGGCCCAGAGGGGAGGGGGAGGGGGGACAATGGTGGAAAGAAGGGGAAGGGACTAGACAAAGAACATGTAAGAATGACCCACGGACATGGGCAACAGTGTGGGAACAGACTGTGGGAGTGTGGCGTGGGGTGGGATGGGTGGAGGGGGGGCGCGCTGAGATAACTGTAATAGAATAACAATGAAGGACAGTTGTAAAGGAAAAGCCTTCCAGTGGGCACAACTTGGAACAATGCACTGTTTGTGAAAAGAAATGGCAACATGTGCAGTCGTATACCAATTTATGGCTGCCGCCCAGAATTTGGCTACGTGAATAGGCCTTGGAAGGAAACTGTGTAGAAAACTAATGGCAAGGAGGTCTGAGAGGGAGACATGTAAGTAGACCACACTGAATAGGCAACATTAGTGAAGATGTTTGTATCCCATGCGAGTGCCTACCAAAGGGTGATGTATTTAAAGGAGCGTTTTCATAAGTAAATGAAGAGGATGACCCATTCTGTGGCTAACCACCTCTTTCCCCAGCCATTCTATCATTGCGTAATGGGCTTACGAACATAGTGGACAAAACAGCAGAGGGATAGATCACGCAGTCTCAGCAACATGAAGTTTCTCCCAACAGGGCCCACCTGGCGGCAGCCACTGCTGAATTCCCATCCTGCCAAAGATATGGACCAACACAGAGTACTTAGCTCAGGATTATTCCCCACGTGATCAGCCTGTTGGCGGGCTGATGACATCTAACAGCCTCCATCATGTCATGGCAGCGTTTGGTGCTTACCGTAGTAGACGCTCACTCTGGATAAGAATTCGCCTTTCCTGCATGCAATGCTTCTGCAAATACTGCCACCCATGGGCTTACACGGTGCCATATCCACATTCATGGTATTGTTACAAGCATTAATTTTTCTCCTAACATGAGGTCTATCCGCTTGACAAACTCGAAGTGGTGCGATGCATCACTGTTAACTATAGGCACACAGATCTCTACAAATGGATTCATCTCTCAAAACCGAAACTCTGTACATGTCGAAAGCAATTTTCCGTTTCCCCATCTCACTGGCACCTGGCAAACACCATTAAAACCTCGGCTTCTAAAACAAAATAAGATACCACTGCACACCTATTAGAATAGCCAAGACCAGAATGCTAACAACATGGAATGCTGCCGAGAATGTGGAAGAGCAGGAACTCTTGTTCATTGCTGGTGGGAGTGCAAAAATGCACAGCCGGTCTGGGAGACTGTTTGGTGGCTTCTTACAAAACTGAGCATACTCTTACCAGAGTATCCAGCGATCACGATCCTTGGTATTTACCAAAATGACTTTAAAACATATCCACGCAAAAACCTGCACACTTTTATAGTAAGCAGTTTTATTCATAATTGTCAAAAGTTGGAAGCAATCGAGATGTCTTTCAGCAGGTAAGTGAACAAACTATGACACATACAAACAATGCAAAATCATTCGGGGCTAAAAAGAAATGAGCTATCAAGCCACGAAAAGACACGAGGGAATCGTAAGTGTACATTATGAAGTGAAATAAGCCAATCTCAAAAGGCTACGTAGTGTATGATTCCAACTAAATGCGATTCAAGAGAGGTCAAAACTATGGAGAGAGTAAAAAGGTCAGTAGTTGCCAGGGGCGGGGGGTGGCGGGGACAGAGGGGTCCGTAGGCAGGACACAGGAATTTTAGGGCAGTGAAACTACTCTTTATGATATCATGATGATGGACATATGACACTATACCTTTGTTCAAACCAGGAGAACTGTCATGTAAACTATGGCTTTTGAGTGATTGTAAAGTGTCAGAGAAGGTTCATCGGTTGTGATAAATGTACATCTGATGGGGGATGTTTACAATGGGGGAGACTGCATGCATGGCGGCAGGGTTTATAGAAAATGTCTGTACATGCCTGTAAGTTTTACAGAGAAACTGAGGCTGCTCTAAAAAGTAAAGTCTCAATAGAAGTAAATCTCGGCCTTTATGAGTTTGACTATTTTACATTCTGTATAAATGGAATCATACAGCATTTGTTATTCTGTGACTGGCTTACCTCACTTAACCATAATGTCCTCAAGGCTATCCCTTGTGCCCCACCTGGCAGGATTTTCTTGTTTTTTTAAGGCCGACTGTCATTCCATGGTAGGCACGTTCGTGGTTTTCCTCATCAGCTGATCTGTTGACGGACACTGAAGGTGCTTTCACATCTTAGCTATTGTAAATAAGGCTGCAATAATCATGGGGGTGCAAATGTCTCTTAACGATCTTGACTTCAATGCTTGTGGGTATTTACTCAGAAGGGGGATTGCTACCTGACACGATAGTTTTATTTTTAATTTTCTGAGAAACCTCCACACTATTTCCCACAGCAGCCGCACCATTTTACATTCCCACCAATAGTGTAAAAGGTTTCCATTTCTCCACGTCCTCATCAATACTTATTATATCTTTGTAATAAATTTAACAAAAATATTTATTGTTGTTCAAGTACAGTTGTCTCCATTCCCCACCACCACCACCCTACCCCCAATCAGAAAATGCATGGATACATTTTTTAATTTAGCCATACAAACAAGCAATATCTCATTGTGGTTTTGTTTGCATTTCCCTGGTAATTAGTGATGTTAAACATCTTTTCATGTAGCTGTTGGCCATTTGTATGTCTTCTTTGTAGTCATGTCTATTCAAGTACTTTGCCCATTTTCAGTTATTTTTTTCTCCTGAATTGTAGAAACTCCTTATATATCTTCAATATCATCCTCTTATCAGATTTATGCTTGCCAAGCACTTTCTTCCATTCCATGGGTTGTCTTTTTCCCCTGTTGATTATTTCCTTTGCTGGACAGAACTTTTTAGTTTGATGCAGCCACATTTGTCTATTTTTGTTTTTGCGTGCCTGCGATCTCGGTGTTATACCCACACACAAAAAAATTCACTGGCCAGATTGATGCCCAGAACTTTTTCCCTAATATTTTCTTCTAGGAGATTTACAATCTCAGGTGTTGCACTTAAGTTTCTAAGCCGTTTTGAATTAATTTCCGTGAATGATGTTAGAGAAGGGTCCACTTCATGAATGGATGATCTGACAACATTAAATCTTCCAATCTATGAATATGTCTGTCCGTTTTATTTTTGTCTTAATTTCTCTCATCAATGTTTTGTAGTTTTCCATGTACACCTCCTTAGCTAACTTTAGTCTTCAATATTGTGTACTTTTTGATGCTACTATAAATAGTATGATTTCCTTATTTTTACTTTTTAGAGTAGATTGTTAATGTTCGGATACAACTGGATTTTGTATGTTGATGTCATATTCGGAAACTATACTGAATTCATTTATTAGTTCTAACAGTGTTGGTGAAGAGTTTTTAAGAGTTTCTATGGACATGAGCACGTCATCGGCAAACGGATAGTTTCACATCGTTGTTTTTGAACGGAATGGCTTCAGTTTCTTTTCTTGCCCAATTGCAGCACTGTTCAGAGCAATGGTCAAAGACAGAGAACAACCCTTAGTGTCCATCTACTACAGATGGCATAATCATATCATAATCACTTTGCTAAAATCATACGCTGGAATTGTAGTCAACAATGGAGACAGAGGATCGGCAGCTACTGTGAAGGACATGGATGAGCTCCTCAGTTATGATCCAGAACGAAAGAAGGGAGCTATAAAAGGAAGCACGCGGCATAATTCTGTTGATGTAACTTCATACAAAGTGGCGAAGCTATAAAGAACAGCACTGGGATGGTTACACAAAGTCATGATAATGATTCTATCCATAGGAAAGGGAGTGGGTTGTGATTGGGAGGAATTCCGGAAGGCTGGCAATGGTCTATCTCTTGACCTTGGTCCTGGTTACATGCATGTTTGTTGGCTTTTATAAAGTGTCTAACCCTGGCACATAGGCGTTATGCGATCCTCTGTACCTCAGATTTGAAAAACGCTTCCTCCAAATTAATGTAATACAAAGAAAACTTATGTGAAGTAGAAATTTTGATGAGGTTTGAATTGTTATGGATGAAACACTTGATCTTCTGATCAAGAGATCAGCAAGTAGACACTGTCACTAAAAAGGGGGAAGCAGGGGTTCTTTAAACTATAGGTACCCCATAATCAAGTCATCTCTCTAAACATCTCTCTTGCCAGACATTTCACCCTATCTTTATATCAATTCCCAACTTACTGATGACAGACAAACTGGAGGATCAACATCATCAATGAGAAGATCATTAGGCATCACAGGCCAAATCCATCACAGTGAGACTGGGCCACCACAACTAAATGCAGGCAGGTGCACGGGGTGGTGGTAGGGGGGTGTATTGCACGTGGTCACCTGTGCATTTTTCTCGGGAGACTTCGCTGCAGTGACTTAGGGTTTAACCTTACCACATCTAACTGGTTCTTCCACCCAGAGAACACCCTGTGCTAAAGAATCTAGCGAAAGCTGAGGACTGTCCTCCTTGTGCTGTGAGACTGGACGAAAAAATGTCCACGCCGTAAGCAATGGTGGAAGGGCAGAGTTGGCCTAGGTTGTGAGAACCAGGCGGTGGTTTTGTAACAGTGGGAAATTATAACGGTGGGAAATTGTAACCCACCCCACCATTCTTTTGATGTTGTTCCTGTAAATGCTGACTCTGTCTAATATGTGGCTTATGGATGAACAGCATGTTTGTATAAGAATCCTAGGAACTAGTTTCAAAAGATACAGACCCTGACCTTCAGGCATCCCAGCTCTGGGTGATTTGCTGACCTTCAACCATGGAGCCCGGGCCGGGGGGGGGCGGGGCATGAAGCCAGCACGACTAAACCAGGATGTTGCACACTGGACCACCACTTGCCTTATGGCAGCGGCTGGTGCTCCTCTGCAGGTAGAGAACTTTGCAACCCCCTCCCTTGATCTCTTGGTTTTCTGTTCCTCTCTCCCTTCTCATAAAAAACCTCTGCCTTCACTGAGAGGTGGAGATGGGCTTTGAGGCAGGAGTCCCCCATCTTCCAGGAGATGGGCTTTGAGACAGGGGTCCCCCATCTTCCAGAGAGCCAGCTGTTGCAAATAAACCAGTGTCCTTTACATCAGCACCTGTCTCTCCAGTACGGGCTTTCCACAGTGGCAGGCAGCCGGACCTGCGTTCGGTTACAGTTGGGTTTTCCAGATTTCAACATAAATTGTTCCATCCCCCAGGCTTTGCATTTCTATCCTAGGCTGAACAGTGCTAATCTGTTTTGGCCCCACCTCTTACTGGTTGTAATTTCTGCATCAGCAGAACCCCAAAAAATTAAGTATGTGCCAAATTTTCCTGCTCAAGACAATTCTGGATATGGAAGTTGACCAGGGAAACAAACAACAACGACGACGACGACGACATCATTTTCAGTAGCAATTCCTAGCGGTAGGGTAGAGTAACGTTGACACATACTGTATTCTCTGAGGAATAGTCTCTCATCTATCAATCCAGCCAGCCAGCCAGCCAGCCAGCCAGCCAGCCAGCCAGTCAACGATTTTTCACACATGAGCAGTACTAAGCACCATGCTTAGCACTGGGAGGGGCTGGGGGTGTTTGTTTTGGTATATACAGTGAGGTACGGCTTTCAGTTGCCTTTAGCAGATAGACATGTAGGTATTCCAGCACCATTTACCGAATGAACTGTCTCTCCCCCATTACCTGGGAAGATCTGCTGGATTTCCTGCTAATATCAACTGTGGAATTTATTTATGCATACCAGGCTCTGCCTCTGGGCTTTCTTTCTGTTCCAGAGACCCAGTACCACAATATTTAAATCACTGTGGCGTTAAACACGTTTTAATATCTGATAGGGCCAGTTTCTGCGCATTGCACATTTTTTTTTTCCTTTCAGGAACGTGTTCGGGCCCGCGGCAGGGGGCGGGGTCGCACCTCCTCCGCGGCTCTAGTTCCAGCAGAGCCTCACAGACGCGGAGATGGAAATCCCGAGGCTGCTCCCGGCTCGCGGGATGCGACAGGGCGGCGGCGCTGGCAGCCCCGCGGGCGGCGGCCGAGTCCACGGAGGCCCTGACCCGCGGGCTGGCCAGGCCCCCGCGCGCCGCCTCCTGCTGCTCCGGGGCCCCCAAGATGGCGGGCCCGGGCGGCGGCGCGAGGAGGCCCGCGCGGCCTCACGGGGCCCGGGCTCGGGCCCGAGCCCTCTGGCGCCGAGGCCTGATCAGGCCAGCGGCGGCGGCGGCGGCGGCGGCGGCGGCGGCGGCGGCGGCGACTTCTTCCTGGTGCTGCTGGACCCGGTGGGTGGCGACGTGGAGACCCCGGGCGCTGGCCAGGCCGCAGGGCCCGTGTGGAGGGAAGAGGCCGAGGCCGGCCCAGGGCTCCAGGGGGGCGAGAGCGGCGCGAACCCCGCGGGCCGCCCTGCGCCAGGGCCCCGCTGCCTGTCCGGGCTCGCTGCCCCGGCCCCGTCCCCGATCCCCGCCCCAGGCCTGGGCCCCGCCGCGGCCTTCGCGGGCACCGTGACCATCCACAACCAAAACCTGCTGCTGCGCTTCGAGAACGGCGTCCTGACCCTGGCCACGCCCCCGCCGCCAGCCTGGGAGCCCGGGGTCGCGCCTGCCCCGCAGCCCGGCGGTCTGGTGGCCCCGCAAGCAGGGGTCCCACACGCCGCGCAGCCGGGCGACTGCCCGGAGCTGCCGCCCGACCTCCTGCTGGCCGAGCCGGCGGAGTCCGCGCCCGCCCCTGCGCCCGAGGAGGAGGCGGAGGGCCCGGCCGCCGCCGAGAGCCCCCGCGGGCCGCTGGGCCCGGGCCCGGGCGTGGTGCTGTACCTGTGTCCAGAGGCGCAGTGCGGGCAGACCTTCGCCAAGAAGCACCAGCTGAAGGTGCACCTGCTGACGCACAGCAGCAGCCAGGGCCAGAGGCCCTTCAAGTGCCCCCTGGGCGGCTGCGGCTGGACATTCACCACCTCCTACAAGCTCAAGAGGCACCTGCAGTCGCACGACAAACTGCGGCCCTTCGGCTGCCCCGCGGAGGGCTGTGGTAAGAGCTTCACCACCGTGTACAACCTCAAGGCGCACATGAAGGGCCACGAGCAGGAGAACTCGTTCAAGTGTGAGGTGTGCGAAGACAGCTTCCCCACGCAGGCCAAGCTCAGCGCCCACCAGCGCAGCCACTTCGAGCCCGAGAGGCCCTACCAGTGCGCTTTCTCCGGCTGCAAGAAGACGTTTATCACGGTGAGTGCTCTGTTTTCCCATAACCGCGCCCACTTCAGGGAACAGGAGCTCTTTTCCTGCTCCTTTCCTGGCTGCAGCAAACAGTACGACAAGGCTTGTCGGCTGAAAATCCACCTGCGGAGCCACACCGGCGAGAGACCTTTCCTTTGTGACTTTGACGGCTGTGGCTGGAACTTCACCAGCATGTCCAAACTGTTGAGGCACAAAAGGAAGCACGACGACGACCGGAGGTTCATGTGCCCTGTGGAGGGCTGTGGGAAATCTTTCACGAGGGCCGAGCATCTGAAAGGCCACAGCATAACCCACCTGGGCACGAAGCCTTTCGTGTGCCCGGTGGAAGGCTGCTGTGCCAGGTTCTCTGCTCGCAGCAGTCTCTACATTCACTCCAAGAAACACTTGCAGGATGTGGACACCTGGAAGAGCCGTTGCCCAGTGTCCACCTGTAATAAACTCTTCACGTCGAAGCACAGCATGAAGACCCACATGGCCAAAAGGCACAACCTCGGCCAGGATCTCTTAGCTCAACTAGAAGCTGCAAATTCTCTCACACCCAGCAGTGAACTGACCAGCCAGGGACAGAGTGATCTCAGTGATGCAGAGCTAGTGTCTCTCTTCTCTGATGTGCCGGGCAGTAGTTCTGCTGCAGTGCTGGACACGGCACTGGTGAACTCGGGAATCTTGACCATCGATGTGGCTTCTGTGAGCTCCACGCTGGCTGGGAACCTCCCTGCTAACAACAGCAATTCCTTAGGGCAGGCTGTGGACCCGCGGGCCTTGATGGCCACCACTGACCTTCCTCAGAGTCTGGATACCTCTCTCTTTTTCGGAACGACAGCCACCGGTTTTCAGCAGAGCCCCTTAGATATGGATGATGTCACCAGCCCGAGTGCGGGGCCATTGGGATCTCTGGGCTCTTTGGCTATGAAGAACTCCAGCCAGGAGCCCCAGGCTTTGACCCCCAGCAGTAAGCTAACTGTAGACACTGACGCTCTCACTCCTTCAAGCACCCTCTGTGAAAACAGCGTCTCAGAACTACTGACGCCAACCAAAGCAGAATGGAACGTGCATCCTGACGCTGACTTCTTCGGACAGGAGGAAGAAACCCAGTTTGGATTCTCCAACCCAGCGGGAAACCATGGTTGTCAGAAAGAAACAGATCTTATCACAGTGACTGGCAGCTCATTTTTGGTATGAACTCCCTATTCATTCCTCGCCACGTGGCTTACTTTTATTAATTATGCTCATTTTCAAGGATGTTCTGGACTAAGTGTGTAACTGCAGTCATTTTTTTTACAGGTTTGAAAAAGAACAGAGCCCCAGGCTACAAGTTTGGAGGTTTACGTGCTGATCTGGAGTCTGGAACTGACGAGTTGTGTGACCCTGAGCAAGTCACTTAACCTATCTGAGCCTTAATGTCCTTATTTATAAAATGAGGTGGTTTGAATAGATTGTTTCT
>VMDR010018539.1:0-19086 GCA_007922815.1 Macrotus californicus
CATAGAAATAATCTATACTTTAGGAAGAATTTTTGCTTTAACTGAGCAAAAAATGTCTATTTCTTTTCTAAAATGACCTCTGTTTAAGGTTTCATTAAGATACAAGTTGAAGATTAGCTTGGACTTTTCTCTCCTTAGAAGATTTAACAAAATTTCCATAATGGACTCCAGGCACAAAGGCAGCCAAGCAGGGATCCTGTGGGAGGCAGTGTATGGGTGGTAACTGATTGCCCTCACCCCATTAGACCTCCACTGATACTGGACTCCAGGTCCTCTGCAGCCCTCAGGTTTTCCCTCCTGCGCAACTGAACAAATGCAGGACAATTTCTTCCACCAAGGCCAAAAGCACCATAGATTTTTAGTTTAATTTAAAATGCAATCTTGTATTTGAGGCAAACAGAGTCTTTAGGGAAGCGTAATGCTGGTGGATGTATATGAAGCAGGCAAATAATGTAAAATAAACACTGGCTATCACCAGCTCCTGAAAAATGACACCACTGGGCTTTTCTGACCACCCTCTGAGGTGTGGACGTGATCACATGGCCTTCACACGGGCAAGACCACAGAGCATGAATTCAAAATCTGTTGTACAAGACTACACCTGAAATTGTTGGGGTTCTCCCCAACTCTAGAAAAATGTGATGTAATCTGTTGAAACTGTGAATTTTGTTCACAAATTGTTCATGCTGATAACTGGCTGTTATAAAAAATAAAATAAAAGGTATGCCTTCTCTATGATGGGAATTTGGTGGCGTGGAGGCAGCACAGTGCAGTTAGCGGGGTGAGTGTCTGTGTGTCACTAGTGCTGAGTACAAGCCCCAGCGGTGACAATAACTAATTGTGTTGTTGGGCGGGGGTGGGGGGACGGGGAGTGGGAGATTACAGTTTATGAGTATTCTCGATTCTTTAATGCTTTGATTGTAAAGTAGAGTTGGATGAGAATTGGGGATTTTCAAAAGTTTTGGAACTAGTTAAGAAACCCTTTACTTGAGTGAATCATATGCAAGACTCCATAACATGAATGGATAAAAGGCTCCCCTGCTACAATTGAAGAGAAGAAGCAGGCCAGAGGCCCCTTCATCTTGGGAAACCCTAGAGGTCAAAAGGCCATGGTTTGAAATAGCCTGGGCTATGGAGGGTGGCTTCTCAAAATCTTTCCAGCTCCAGCACGCCAAATCAGGGCTCTGCCAAGAATCGCCTTTAAAACTATTGAATATATTAAATCCAGCCCACTGCCTGTTTCAGCAAACAACATTTTATTGGAAAACAGCAATGCAACTCATTTAAGTACTGTCTATGGCTGTTTTCGCCCCACAAGGACAGAGTTGAGCAGCTGTGGACAAGACCTAAATGTTCACTTCCTATTCCTCAGCAGAAAAAGTTTGCCCATCTACCCTAAACACTTTTAGCTCAATAATTGGCACACAGTGGGCATTCAATCAATGCTAGTATCCTTCCCATCATGCAATTCTGTCGTAAAGAAAATGGAATGCCACGTTATGGTTGGAATACTTTCCCATTAGGAAGCCAATCTAAAAATATTACATGGACAGAGAGGATAGAACATGATGGACTGAGTCTCAAATAATGTGAGTCAGTCATCATTCTAACCATGCAACTGATGAGTAAATTATTGCTGTCACTTCCTTTCTAGTTAAGCACTGTCCCAATCCAGGGACCTTCAGAAAAATAAACAGAAATCTCAGGGGACTATCTGCTGAATGAGGAATGGGAGAGTTCAAAAAGAGAAAAGCAGTTGCACTGGATCATTTAGTCAATAAAAAACAAATAAAATAATCAGTCTGGTTATTTGAAAGCAAAACTGTAAAGATGCTAAGAAGAGAGAAAACCAGAATAAAATATTACTGATTGCAGCAGCCGCCCAGAAGATCAGAGCTCTTAATAAAGCAAATAGCATCTATATTTCAACTTGGGCTTTGCTACTATATGTGGGATATTCTTTTTCATCACTCACATGTGAAAAAAAAACTGGTTTTGGCCATTAATTAATTATTGGATTGTCATAATCCATTTTATGCTCACCTAGCTTTTTTTTAAAAATAACCTGATTTCGTTAGCACTGTTTTTTATAATTAGTCTCCTGACAAGTGTCTTTCTCATACGTGTCATTTTACAATGGCATCTACTGAGAGAGAGGGGAAAAGCCCCTATGCACAGACTTCAATACCTTACCCTCTGGCCTCACATGTAGTTTTAAAACAGTGGGGGAGGGTGTGGAACTGCCACTCTGATGCCGTATTAGGTTAGCAAGAGCCCTAAGGAAATATACAACTTCTTTTTTATATATAACTTCCTTTAAGTGTGTATGCAGAATTAACAGCACTGTCTCAGATGCATTTCAATGAATCCTGGGATTAGCTCGCTCTTCAGGCTGATTAGTGGTTATTTCTGAGCTCCTATAATTATCAAGATGACTAATTTAATGAACACCATGGCCGGTGATATCATCCCACACAGGAAGGTAGGTATGTGATGGGGCTTGCTGAGAACAGGGAAGGAGTGATTTCACAGACTTTTTACAAATAATCTTAAAATCACAATTTTTTGCTTCTTGTCTTGGTCATATTCCATGAGTCAAAAATGATATTTTTCTCACTCCTCCACACAGCCCCTCTGTCATCCAGCTGTACCTGTGAGCACCTACTATGCTGGGTGTTGTGTTGCCTGATCATGGTGTCTTCTGCTTACCTCTCTGTTTGGGCACACGCCTGGACTGTAAACCCGTCAGCACTGAAAGGAAGTCTTACTTACCTATGAGTTTCTCATCCCTAACATAACCTGTGGCACCTTCATGCTCTCTTCAGTAAATATTTGTTGAGTTAACTTACACATGGCTTTGCTAGTATGGCACAGCTCATGCAAGTTAAGGACAATGTCACTGAACTGTGAAACCCTACAGGGCACACACCATTTCTAATCTATGTATCACAATGCCTACCTTCAACAAGGCCTTGACTCATAGTAGCCACTAAATGAATGCTTGCAGAAAGAAGGAAGGATTTTCACTGGGAGCTGGAAAGCCCATTTGGTGATATAAAATATGATCTTGATCAAATAACTCAGGAGTCAACAATTATTTTCTGCAAAGAGCCAGTAGTAAATATTTTAGACTTACAGGTTTTGCTGTCTCTTGCAACTACTCAGTTCTGCTAATGTCCCAAAAAAGCAGACATAGACAATAGGTAAATAAATGACTGTGACCATGTTCCAAAACACTTTATTAACAATATCAGATGGCAGGCCAGATTTTCTTGCCATAATTTGCTGATTCCTGATATAAATGAGAAGGGCAAAACAATAAAGATTTTGGAACACAATGCAGTAAAGTATATATACAACCTCAATGTATTAAAAAAGTGTTTAAATAAAATACAGAATAAGAAAGCAGTTACCATTCTGGAAAAAAATTACAAGTGGTCTACATTAGAATTAAGAACAATGGGATACTTTGCAACCATTAAGCAAACAAACCGTAGCTACCAACACACAGAAATGAAATCTCACAATGTAACACTGAACAGAAGAAGCAGATCACAAATGTATACAAAAACATACCATTAAGACAGGGAAAAGGTGAGCTATGGAGTGGGAGGGAAATTTGTCACTACAGAACAAACAAAGGTCAGGTAACCAACAGAGAATGTGTTCCAAAACCAATTTCTGTGTGTGGGTTTTTTCCCCACACCAACAAGAAATTCTTTGACACCAGCTGGGTATCCTACAACTACTCAATTCTGAAACTACGTATCTGGAGACAGCATCAGATCCTACAGGTAAAGGGCTCAGTCCCTAACACTGCCCCACTCCATTTCAGAAGCAATTTACAAGCAAGTCTGTGCTTCTGACCGGCTCTAAATCAGAAGTCCCCACAACCTCTTCCTCGGGTTTGATTAATTTGCAATGGTGACACACAGAACCTGGGACAAAGCAAAGAGGGGAAATCTGTGAGACTGGATAAAGAGTAAAATGAAGAGACAAATACCTCTTTTACATTGGTGGGCACGGGACAGTTAACAATGAACATGTATAGCACACAGAGATGGTATGCATGAGAACAAGGTAATAATAAGGGGTTCTAGGGTCTCCTGTTCTAGTGGGAGATTGTGCCCTGAGGGGTGTGGAAAAAGGGGATGACTCTGACATTCCAAATGTATGCTATCATAGATGTAAAAAGACAACAGACAGGCTCCGTTAAGGCAAAGACTGACTTTTGTCAAGAAAGGTACTGGCCTAGGACATGACTACCCACCATGACTCACTTTTAGCCAGAAAGGTTTAATTTCAGACCATCTTTGGCAGCTACTTTAGGTCTCTGAGTCTGTAAGGCCCACCACGCAGACCTCCCCTGAGCTTGTCAGGTTTACTACATAGCCCATTTTCACCCACAATTACAAAAGGACACAGCTCAGGGACAACGTAGGGCAAGTATGGGGAGACGCTGCAGAGCCTCCCTGCTGTCCCCGGGCACACCACCATCCCAGGAGGCGTTTAACAACCAGGAAGCTCTCCAAACCCTGTCTTTGTGGGGTTTTATGGAAGATTCATTACAGAGGCATGATTGATTAAATCATCAGCAATTGACAATTGATTCTACCTCTAGTCCCTCTCCCCTCCACGGGATCAAAAGTTCCAACCCTCTAGTGACAAGGTCACATCCCCTGACAACAAGCTTGCATGCTTAGGTGTGGTCCAAAAGCCAAATTTTTAACATAAAAACATGGCATATTTGTTGCTCTCATCTCTTAGGAAATTCCAAGGGTTTTAGGGCAAAGACTGAATAAATACTTATTAAAACTCACAATATCAAAACATATAACACTAAAGAACTACTATAAGCTCTCTAGAATGGCAAAAATTTTAAATGCTAGAAGCTATCTAAGATGGTGACAGGGATACAGGAGGATCCTGAACTCACCTCATCCCTGGGACACACCAAATCTACAACAACATATGGAAAATTTCCTCTGGAAAAGATCTGAAAACTAGCTGAGCAGCTTCTTCATATCAGGCAAGTATGAGAAGTCCCCCACAGAAGCGGGCAGGAGAGGCCACGACAGTCTCACCATAAACCCCACCCCAGAGGCTGTGACCCACAGTCAGGAGGGAACTCACATACCTTTCTCCCTTGAGCACCCCAACTATTAAGACTTGCACTGGAAAGACAAATCCCCAAAACATTTGGCTATGAAAACCAAGAGGGCCCATGTCCATAAGACACAGAGGCTTTGTGGAACTGCAAAGAAGCCTCTTAAAGGGCTTGTGTGAAGACTCAGTCTCCCCAGGGCCCAGCTAGTAAGCAGCCCTTCGAAAAGTACCCAGACTTTATGTTAAACAGATTCAACTGCTGATCTTAAAGCCTCAGCCAAAGGGGCAGAGACCTGTTGAAATACTCTCTGGGGACAACTGACGGGTGCCATTTTCTTACCCTCCCTCTGCCACACCCCACAGTGCTAGAATCTCCCAGAGGGCAGCATTTACACACATCTGCAGCCAGCACCCAGGAAACGCCTCTCCATGACCTGGCTCTGGGGTCAGGGTGACTTGCCTTCCTGAGTCCTTTGGGACTGGAACCATCAGAGGTTCTCAGTGGGCTGCCACCTCCTGGGCATTGCTCAGACAGCCAACTGAAACACACCCTAGTCTTTCTGTAAGAGAGGACGATTTGTTTGGCCTGGAGCTTCAGCCCAAGGGCCAGGCTTCAGATGTGGGCACAACTACTTGCCTACAGACCTGCTGTCAGGGAACAAGAACAGGAGACGCCATCTTTGCACTCTCGCTCTGCCTCTTTACTCACCCATATTCCCTAAGCAGGAGCTTGTACACTTGTCTGGAGTCCACGTTTTTGCCCCTGCCACCCAATGGTCACCCCTAGATTGGCCAGCACTAGTGGTCAATGGGGCTTATAGTTTCGGTCTCACAGAACTATGTATATTTGCCTACTTCAAATCTGCTGCTTTAAGGTCTGGCTTTCAATCAGCCTGAATTCTAGGTGCTGAGATCCTCCCCTTTGGTCTTGGCACACCCTCAACTACTGGAAGCCATTAAAAATAAAATAGGACAATCACAAATGTTGGAGAGACAAGCAAGAGTTAGGGCAAAGATCAACACTAAGTTTTATCTCCCACATGATAAGGCCACTCCTTCAAGACTGGAAGAGATGGGTGCTCCATCTAGTGCATAGAAACCAACATAGAGAATCATGCAAATGAAAACATGGAGAAATATGTTCCAAACAAAAGAACAAGATCAAACTTCAGGAATAAACTTTAATGAAAAAGGCTAATAACACCAAGTGTTGGTAAAGATTTGACTGACAGGACTCTCATGCTGCTTTGGGAGTGTGAATTGGTCCAATCACTTTGGAAAATAGCCTGTCACAATCTATTCATGTTGAACATACACTTGTAGGTGATACTTAAGAGACATAGGTGCCCAGGTGCAGCAAAATGCATGTTTAAGAACATGCATATAGCAACATTATTTGCTGGAAACAATCCATGTGTTCATCAGCAATGGAACAAGGGTTCTGGCCAAGATGGAGGTATAGACAGAAATGCTTCACTTCCTTGCACAACCAAAAGAAGGATAACAACCAATTTAAAAACAAAGAACAACCAGAACCACCAGAAAATCAATTGCATGGAAGTCCAACAACCAAGGAGTTAAAGAAACATTCATCCAGCCTGGTAGGAAGGGCAGAGATGGGCAGCCAGGCGGAAAGGACTCCTGGCAAGGCAAGGTAGTGGACCATGTGGGTGATCCCACATTCACACTTAGATAAGCCAGGAGGAAAAAAATGGGTGAGTGAGACAGACTGAGAAACCCAGGGTTTCAGGCAGAAAACTAAAGACTCAAAATTCCTGGCTGGAAAAAATCTGTGGGGGTTTCATTGGCAGGAAAAACTCCCAGCCTCACAGGAGAGTTCATTGGAGAGGCCCACAGGGTCCTAGAACATACACAAACCCATCCACCTGTGAATCACTACCTGCTTGTGGAAAGCAAGGGAAGTGACGGAAATTGGGATGAAAGTGGAGCAAGTAGCATTGTTCCCCTTCTGATCCCTTCCCCACATACAGTGCCACAACGCAGCAAAAAGGGTTGCCCCACCCTTAGGCGAATACCTAAGGCTCAGCCTCTTACCACAGAACAAGGGTGTTGAGACAAGGAAATACGGCCCAAATGAGAGAACAGATCAAAACTCCAGAAAAAGAACTAAGCGACGAGGAGATAGCCATTCTATCAGATGCAGAGTTCAAAACACTGGTAATCAGGATGCTCACAGAAATGATTGAGCTTAGTCACAAAATGAAAGAAGAAATGAAAGCTACACACAGTGAAATAAAGGAAAATACACCAGGAACTAACAGTGGAGGGAAGGAAACCAGGACTTCAATCAATGATTCGAAACAAAAGGAAGAAATAAACATCCATCCAGAACAGAATGAAGAAGTGAGAATGCAAAAAAATGAGGAGTGGCTTAGGAACCTCTGGGACAACTTTAAGCATTCCAACATCTGAATCATGGAGGTGCCTGAAGGAGAAGAGCAAGAGCAAGAAGTTGAAAACTTATTTGAACAAATAATGAAGGAAAACTCCCCCAGTCTGGTGAAGACTCTAGACTTTCCCGAAGTCCAGGAAACCCAGAAAGTCCCCAAGAAATTGGACCCAAGGAGGAACACACCAAGACACATCATAATTAAGTTACCTAAGATTAGAGAGAAGGAGAGAATCTTAAAAGCAGCAAGAGAAAAGGAGACAGTTACCTACAAAGGAGTGCCCATAAGACTGTCAGCTGATTTCTCAAAAGAAACCTTGTAGGCAAGAAGGGGCTGGAAAGAAGTATTTGAAGTCGTGAAAGGCAAGGATCTACACTCAAGATTACTGTATTCAGCAAAGCTACTGCTTAGAATGGAAGGGCAGATAAAGTGCTTCCCAGATAAGGTCAAGTTAAGGGAGTTCATCATCACCAAGCTCTTATTATATGAAATGTTAAAGGGACTTATTTAAGAAAAAGATGATCAAAAATATGAACACTAAAATTACAACAAACTCATGACTATCAACAACTGAACCTAAAAACAAAAACAAAAACAAACTAAACAAATGACTAGAACAGGAATAGAACCACAGAAATGGAGATCACATAGAGGATTATCAGAAGGGATGGGGAGGGGGAGAATGGGGAGAAAAGGTACAGGGAATAAGAAGTATAATAGGCAGGCACAAAATAGACAGGAGGAGTTTAAGAACAGTATAGGAGATGGAGAAGCCAAAGAGTCTATATGTGCAACCCATGGACATGAACTAAGGAGGGGGGAATGCTGGAGGAGGGGAGGTGCAGGGAGAAGGGGGATAAAGGGAGGGAAAAACTGGGACACCTGTAACGGCATAATCAATAAAATATAGTTGAAAACAATGGAACGAATAAATGTTCACACAGTAGAATACTCTACAATGATATAAACAAGCTGCAGCTAGACACACAACATATGATTAATTGACAAACCTAATACTGACAAGAAAAAAAAGCCAAATAGAAATGATCACATGCAATACTATCCCATTTATATGAGGTTCAAAAATAGGCAAAAACATAACCAGTGATTATATAGAAGTTGGCCCTGTGATCACCTTCCTGGGAAAGAAAGGCATTGCCATCAAGATGGACATCCTGGGGACTCTGCATTCTGGTCCTTGGTTTCTTGACCTGAGATTACATAGGGATTCGCTTAACAAGAGTTTATTAAGCTGTATATTTGTGTGTGTGCACTTTATTGTATGTGGTAATAATTCACAGTTTTTTTAAAAAGCTATACATTATTTGAGGCCTGCCATCTGTAAAATCAGAGATTTTTTATAAAATAAAAATAGCACCTTTAGCAGGGTTTTTTTTTTTTTTCAACGATGCTACTGTGTCTTAATGAATGTCCTATTCCCCCAACAAAAGTGATGTATGTGATTTCTGAGGCTTGGTCATGAAAAGCACGCAGCTTCTGTCTGGCTCCCAGGTGGTCCCTCTGGGAACAGAGGGGCTATGTTATGACAATTTCAAGCCACACCGAGAGGCCACCTGTATGCTCCAGTTGAGAGCCACAGCTGAGCCCATCCTTGGAG
This sequence comes from Macrotus californicus, assembly GCA_007922815.1. Lineage (NCBI taxonomy): Eukaryota > Metazoa > Chordata > Mammalia > Chiroptera > Phyllostomidae > Macrotus > Macrotus californicus. The sequence continues at coordinate 9,136 of VMDR010018539.1, forward strand.
TCATGCCAGCCAGATACCATACATGCAAGTGAAGAAACCTCCAGAAGACCCCCAACCCCAGCCATTAGCGTCTTCCCAACAGAGGCCCCGGACATCCTGGGGCACAGACAAGCCACCCACCACGTCTGATCAAAACCCCTGATCCACAGAAACCACAAGCACATTGAAACAGCTACTGCTCTTTGCCACCAAGTTTACAGTGTCTGTTACACAACCACAGCTACTGCAGTAGCTGTAACGCCACTATTTCTCATCCTGTAAGAATTCAAAGATACGTAGGTGAGACTCAGAGCACTAGGGTGAATTGCCCAACGTTACATGGTGGAGCCTCAATTTGAGCTCAGATCTGTCAGCCTCCACAATCCGTGTCCTGCCCACGTGTGGTGCTGCCTTTCTCTCAGGGAGGAGCCCTGACCACAACAAAACCCTCAGAAACGCGTGCGGCCGAGGTAAGAGAATTCCCTCTCTGTAACATATGGTGCTGAGCCTGATCCCCAGATTCCCATGAAAGATTAAGAGGATTTAACATGGACTCTGCCCCACAGTAGCTCCATGGCATGGCCAGTTCTTCAAGCCTCCACTTCTCACCTGGGAACCATCACCCAACACACTGGGACATAACAGCGGGATAATGCCTGCTTGGGGTCACCTTTGGGTGGTTTGATGAGGATAATAATAAGGGAATCATGAAAATTAAACATAATAATGATACCATCAAACATGTTGGTTCTTGGCCAATGACTAGTTTTGAGAACAAGACATTCTTATACACATCTGCATAGCATTACAGTTTTCAAAACATTTTTACCACATATCTAGGATGAAAGCACTTGGTTAGTTATAAGGCACGATGACAGGCAGCATTGTTGTTGACACATAGGGAGACAGTAAAAGCTAGCAGGCATCCGTCTGCCATGGCCAATGGAACCAAAATGAAAGAAAAGAGGAAGTAAAAGGAAGATGGGGGCATGCGATGGGAATGTGGTTTCTCTTCTCTGCATCCTTGGCAGCAAGAACAGGGCCAGATATACACACAAATTCAAATTTCCAGAACGGTATCTGGTATTTCCTTTCAAGTCAGCCCCTGAAAATTTTTGAATTCTCAGAATTGGCAAAACAGTCCTATGCAATTTTATAGGACAAATTTTCCTCCCAGCTCTGCTCTCTCCATGTAAGAGCTCAGCAAAACTATTCAATTTGTCGACGAGGAGAAAAACGATGAAAGCCTGTCAGCATATTTAACGTGGACAGTGTGACATTCCCCTTCGTGAGCGAAACCTCTCTGAAAGGACCCCAGCCTGGAGCCCTCTGAGAATCAATCCCCCAACCTTGCACAAAAGGGTGGTTAGGACTCCACCCAGTGGTCTTAATTCAAGGACTTGATGCTTTTCTAAATAATCAGAGATTAAAATGTGCTGGGTGACTCATCTGATTCTTTTTTTTTTTTCTTTTTTATTTCCACTGAAGTACATACAATGGAAAGAACATGAGGTCAAGAAAAAGGTAGAATAGAAATACACTTTCTATCTCTGGAAAGAAATGGGAAGATGGAAGATCATGTTCTGAAGTGCCTTTCACTGCTCTCCAAGGAGCAAAATACAATGAAGACCCAAAGAATGGGGTTATGGGGCATTTCTCTGCAGTTTTTGAGCTGATATATTTAATTCTTAGAGTCTTTTGTTGTATTCTTCTCCTTCTGAGGTGGAAAAAGTCACTTCAGAACTTGTTCTGCCATCTTCTGCTTTTCATGGAGTCTGTAATGGAGTCAGGAGTTGGTCCATCTTCAAGAGACAAAGAATTCTTTGTTGAATCTAAGTCTTTATGGAGCTCCATGTGGTCATACCATCTCAAGTTTTGTGTCTGACCTAGTACCCAAGTGCAGTTGGTGGTCAAGAGATAGTTGGTTATTCACTCAAAAATTGACTGTGCTGGGTCCACAGCAAGCTGATGAAACAGATCACCTCTGCCTTCATGGAGCTCCCAATGCAGTAGCAGCAATGGTGGCACTTGGTACCAGATGCTATAGCACCAGAAGCAGAAGTGACTGACTAGCTGCCTGCCACATGTTCATGCTCTCTTTCACAAGGTAGTTACTGTAAAGCAGTTTCCCACCATGTGACTAGCCCCCTTTGCCTCTAGGCAGGGTCATGCTCATATATCTTAAACAAAATAAAACAAACCACAAAAAAGAACAGAAGTGATATACAGTACTTCCAGACGCAGACCACAAAAACTTCCTCCACAATCTTACATGCTCTGTCTCTACCCCCCTGCACTGGTTGGATGTCCGTGCTTATAGGAGCCATTTATTAAAGGTGGAAGAACCTCTGTCAGCCTGGATCCCTGAATGGCTGTGTGGAGCAGAGATCTGCCCTCAGTCTCTACACTGCCACCCCATCGTCACTGACTGGACTCAACATTAGTTAAAGCTAAACTTTTATTCCAAAAAGCGACTGAGATTGAAAGTTTATCTATTACTACTGCTAGCATTCTATTAACTGCTCATATACCACCTCCCAGTATATTCATTCGTGTGTTTCTTAAATGTCTTCACATACTCTTGAGAGTCCATTACTATTGGCTAGGTATAGTTCCAGGTGCTTAGAACACTGTGGGTGGGGAGGAACACAAAATAAACAAAAATATAAGTATACAAATATTGATAATATCATACCCTCTGGGCATAAAAGTGCCCTTAAGTTGTATCAGAGAGCCCCAAACAGGGAACGGAACAGGGGTGTCCCTAGAGTCTTCTTCCCTGTTTGAGGAAGATGAGATTCTCAAAACCAATCAAAGTGACAAGTCAAGTATCTATTATTTCTTACTGTGGTGATTTAAAATCAAGCTTTCGTTACTTTAAACAATAAACCCTAAAGTGAATGTCTCTATCGAAATGCATGTCTCCCTGTTCTCATTAAGTGACATCACTCACCATTTGGGGGTCCCAGAAGCTAAGGCAACAGTTTCTTAGAGACAAGGAAACCCAGGTTGCCAAGCTCTTTTATGTACACCACTTCCCATATATTATAGCTTAGTCTTTTTCACGTTTACACAGAAGCTGCTATCCAAAAACCCCTAGCACAATCTCTAGCCAATAGTAGATTATTACTGAGCTTCTCAACAATCCAGAGGGCCAAAGCCATTTTTCTAACTTGGAGGATGAGGAAAGCAAGGCTCAGAGTGGTGAAGCTTCTCACCTAAGTTTACATAGTAAATGATGACTTGAGCCCAAGAATCCTGAGACATTTCCCTTACATCAGCTTCTCTCCAGATGGCCTAGCATGCCGGAGCCCAGTGCAAGGCCAAGAAGCCCCTGTGGGATGCAGACCCTCATACCAACTTCTCAGGAGGACACCACGTTGAGACCCTTAAACCAGGCATGCTCTTGGTTCTGTATTTCATTTCTCAAAATTTATCCCAGGGAATCCACAAAGAGGTATACAACCATTTATGTAGACTGACATTTATCACAGTTATTTATAAAGTAAAATAGCAGGAAACAACACAAATGTAGAACAATAAAAAATAGCTAACTAAAGGAGGATTTAGCTGTGTACCGGAATACTACGTAACCATGTTAAAGGCCTTCAAAGACTATCCAATTGAATGAGACACTGTTCACAATACAATGGTGAACAAAGAAAGAAAATAATTTGACAACGATGACAAATTGTGTTCCCCAAGGACAAGTACAAAATGATTATTTCAAAGAAAAATGATTGCTCCTTGCAGTCTCTAGGTAAACACTTACTGGGCAGAGTTCTTTCTTTTTAAAAATAAAACAGCTTGGACTCATGAAGAATCTTTTCTGCTGACCTTTGTCTCCAAAGTAGTTTAACAAAAAACTACATTTATTTTAGTAATAGCTTTGTTTCTGATCACAATTATGATACATCCACAAAGCGGAAAACTTGAGGAAACACAAAAACTAAGAGGGACCCAAAGCACCAATAAATTTCACATTTACCCTACCCACCCTGTACCCAAGACGGGCACTCAACAGCTCTCTCCAAAACTCCCCTATTTACCTCCCATGCTGCAGTTGCTCTTAACCAAGTCTTTAGATTCTGTAACTGGTAGGTTCATGCTTGGGTGAACAAGAAGCAAAATATTCACTAACATGTACAAGCATATTTTGTGTCCTATTCCCTTTTGTTATTCAAAATGAACTAAGTTTTAAAAGTAAATAAATCCTATCAAGCCACCAAAAACGACTGACCTCCCTTCCCTTCCCAAAGCATCATGGAAAATTCTTTTTGTCCAATGAATGAGTAAATCAATAAATAAAAGAAATATGCCTGAATTAATGAATTCATGCCAACCACCTGCTTCCTGGCCTGGAAAAGAGAGCGTGAGGCTGCCTACAGAGCTGCTTTTGACCCACACGCTTAACAGCAACCCAACGCAGGGCTGTTGTATGAGGCATCAGCGAAGACAAAAAATATCTGGGAATGAGGCCCAATTGTCTTCAGCTTGCTGGAGGCACTCTGCCTTGGGTGCTGTCCATGGTGTCTCTGGGTCCTCTGAGCTGGCTGGGGCTTTCTCTCCTACAACTGGAGGCAAGGACCTACTTACCACCCTTCCAGCCATTCCCACCGCTGACACCAGTCACTCTTCTCTTGCTCACAAAGATGAAAGTATTAAAAACACAGAGTTCTGGTGTCTTTTTGCTCATGGTCTTATCCAATGATAAATACCATAGTAGAAAGGCCAAGCAAAGACATGATCCTTCTTTTGCAAGCTCGGTGTCACTCTAAGAAACAGATATTCTTTGATAACTCTCAGGTTGATTATTATTAAGTACTCATTATTTATTCATTCACTCAATTAATCCATATTAAGCATCTACTATACTAAGCCCTAGTCAATGGGCTGGTGAAACAAGCAATGAGATAGACATGATCCCTGTCCTCATGGAGACCACAGCCCAGCAGGGGAAACAATGAGAAAACAAAGGAAACAGTCAGACTGTCAGAAAACAACAGGACAGACACAGGGTGCTCGAGGAAGACTGTGTGGTGGGCACTGCTGTGCTGCCCAGATCCCCTTCAAAGAAGGACTTCGTGCTGTACTGTCAGCTCTCAGCCTTCAGCTTTCAGCCCTTTCAGGGGTGGCCTCAGCTGCAGAAAGTCACCTCTCCAAGTTCACACCCTTCCCAGCAGGAGGAGCAGCCCCTGTGTAAGACTGATGAATGCAGGTGCACCAAGGCCTGGCCATGGCAGCCAGCTAGAAGCAATGCTGCAGGCCCACTCCAGCTCCAGAGCTCCCGGCGTAGTCGGCCAAGGCTGTGCCTGGCCTGCATTGCTCTGTGCCTCCCTCTGCCCACTGCAGCTCCATTCCCCACCCTCTCATAGGGGGTAGCCCCAGGGTCAGCCATACTGAACATCCATCATGTTAAATTCCATCTCAGAGCCTGCCTCCTGGGAAAGGCATAGGTTGACCCACACAGGATGAGCAGGAGCCAACCATACCAAGAAGCAAAGGAAACTGTTCAAATCCAGGACCTTCAAGGCCCAGGTCACTGAGGCATGAGCTACCTGGCCCAAGTAATGACCAGAGAGGTAGAACGTGTTTTGGGAACAAAGTGAGCAACTAAGCCAGTTAGAGCATGGAGCCAGAGAAGCATCCAGGGCTGTGCAGACCATGACCAGAGCTTGGATTTCAAGTGTGGGGGAGACAAATGAAAGGGTATGTGCCGAGAAGCAACAAGATCTGATGTGTGTTTCTGAGAGACGACTCCAGAGGCTTGCTTTCCACAAGACTGTTGTAAGCACTGGGAATACACAGAGACCTAAATCTCTGTTCCCGCTGTTCCAATACACGAATTTGGGCAGATCGGAGCTCTGCAAGATTTGTTCAAGCTTTGCGGGGCAAAGGGGAAAATGCCTGGCAGCTAATAAACACCTACTCAGTGCCAACCCTGACAAACTTTTCATAGTAGGCATAATTACACACCTTCACATGACAGAGACAGCAAAGGGGACAAAGAAAGCAAAAAGTGGCCCAAATTCATAAAGAAAAACCAGGGATGTGAAGCCAGGTCTCCTGGCTCCACAGGGAATTACTTCCTCCTTATAAGCATTATAGTATTATTACTAGATATTATATGTATTCTTACTACCTGCAAGTATAGTATTATAAGATATTATAGCTATTATAAAGCTAATGAGAAGCATAGGCACTTAAATGACCAATTGCTACCATTCTATATAATCCCCCATTCTCTCAAACAGCTGAACTTGCCCCCAAATAGTAGTCTTGGAGGGAAAAGGATGAGACCAATGCAGTTGATGATATCCAAGTTCCACTGGGTGTCCTGAAGAATTCCTGGCAGCTTCCCTCCCAGTGCATCCCCCACCCCCCAGACTGTTACACGAAAAGGGCTTCCCGTTGTGGGTTGCTGACTGCAGGCACAAAACCATGGTGTGTATGAATCCAATTACAGCCAACTTTGGCTGGTTAATGTCTTTCTCCAGCACTTCTACCCATTGTAATTCAGCATAAGTGGCTGAACTTTCAAGAGTCTCTCTCTGCTTTCCTTTGATGTGGAACAAGATAGCAAGGTAAATGCCTGCGATTGAAAGGCTTTACAATGTGATGATGTGAAGGTCAGGAGAGTGTAACTTGCTCCCTCTTCCCTCCTCCCGAGGCTTGCAGAGTGAAGATTTCTAACACGAATAAAGCAAAAGGGCAAAGTCAAGATGAATGTCCTGTCTTCTTAAACACTTCTGAGAAAAATCAAGGTCATCGATGCATTATGTTACTTCAGGGAGTGAGATTCCTGGACAACATGAAAGGGCACAATAGGAAAATTCGGCCCCACCTCCTTCCCCAAGGAAAACCAGTCCATGCGTGCTCTTCCCTTTACTAGATAGTATCATTACTCCTCTGTGTTCTGCTTTAGTTGTCTTTCAAACAGAAATGCCTCCTAAAATGAGCAGGCCATCCAGGAAGCAGAAGACTTGTGGGCATTGAAATGTTTCAGATAGTTCCAAAGTCATCAAAACTATGGGACAGGGGGAACTCGAGGCGGTTTAATGCAGAACACACACAGAGAGAACAAATCCAAAAAATCCTTAAATTTTAATAAAAAGGCAAGAACCAAGAAATAACCATAGTCAACTTGCTGACATTTTCTGGATTTATTGTCAATAATTTATTAGTTGACAATCTCCTAATTTTCCAGAACAGCAGATTCTCTGGTCCAGATGAGTATCTCTTCCCGGGCTGAGCTGCTCTTGTAGAAGCATGAATATTATATTTAATAAATGGTTTTAAAGTTATTCACTTGACATTTACACACACACACACACACACACACATACATAGAAGAGTGTAATCAGTAGAGTATAGAGCCTGACAAAGTTTCACAAAGTGAACATTCTTGTCTTACCAGCAATCAGACCAAGGACTTCAACACTGCCCAGCACCTTAAGGCCCCTTAACCCACCCCTGGTCTCTACCCTCCCCACCTCATCCCAAAGGCAATCAAAACCCTAACTTCTATGACCATAGGTTAGTTTTGCCTGGTTTTGAAATTTATATAAATAGTATCACATAGCATGTGCTCCTTGGTCCTTGATTTCTTTTGCTCAGCACGGTGTTGGTGAGGTTCATGCCTGGTGCTGCAACAACAGCAGTTCATTTGCACTGCCATAGTGCACTTCCTCCCTCCTTCGACCACACAATAGCCACTGTACTGAGGACATGTACTTTGTGCGTCCTCATCCCTGGCTATCAGGGAAACTGCTGCTATAGACATGCTTATACATCTTTTGGAGCTCAGCTATGCACTTCTCTATTGGAACCGAACTGCGAGACCATACAATATGTTGAACAATCAGCTTCAGTAGGTATTGACAGCCTTCCAAGGCGACTGTACTAATTTGTACTCCCATGACACAGGATGAGAGTTGCTGTTGATCTAAAAGTTTTTCCCAGGTTTAGCTGGTTTTGAATAATCAAGTAATATATGTTGATACTTTAAAAAAAAATAATCCTATGAGGCTTACAATGCAAAAGAGCAGTACCCTGCCCTGCCTTTAAGTCCTGCTCCCTGGAGTCAAGCATTTTCAACCTATCTTTGCTCCTTTTACCAACACTTATATTTGTGTTTCTATACACTTATATTCCCTAATTATTTTTAAGGATTAGGTATTGACTTCCCTCTATAGAAAAATAAATTTTAACACTCTAACACCCTATGCTCCCTCCACCCCCACATACATTTCACCTCTACCTTCCTCATAATACAGCTTTATCACACGTTGGTTGTACCAGTGGTTACTGTTTAAATCATTACTACATAATTATTATTCACAAGTGAAAGCAATAGTACACTATGATTGAGTTTCCTTCCTTATGCATAATTGTGTTTTCCTAAAATTATGATTGCCTTTATTTTCATCTACTTATTTTTCTAATTATCATCAATTTTTCTCAGACTCTCTGATGGAATTGTAAACCCCTTTAAAAAAGGTTCAACTCCTTCCAGAATCTACTGACACTGCATTTTTCCCTTTGAAGTTTTTTGGGGGGTTTTGTTGTTGTTTTTTGTCAAAAGGCTTCTGTCCTGCTCACTGAGGACAGAAATAGAATTATGACCAAGTACTACTGCGTACTCAATACTTAATATCTTTACTAAGATCTTAGTACCTCCTGAGCACTAAAATCGGTTATCACTGCTCCCACATCACCCTATCCATGTCAATGCTCTATAAGATCCCTACAACTGCTGGCTCACCGCTTTCACTGAACACCTGAGTCCTCTGCTTCCGAAATTACAACACACACGCGGATCTGTTTTCCTCAGCTAACTTCTGAATTAAAATTTTACATGTGTCTGATTGTCGCAGCCAGGTGACATGACTATGGACTAGCTATAGGGGAAGCTGGGAATTAGATCTCAGATTGAGGAAGCCAATAACTTTAGATTTCCCTAAATATAGTAAAGCTACTCAAACATGATTGGCAGTCATAAATGAGACCTCTCCTCTACTGAACTGATTCTTCCCATCTGTCTTTGGAGGTCTCTGTGGACTCCAATTTTAAGTCTGTCTAGAATTCTGTGGCGAAGACTGGCTTGCTTCTTGTTGGAATTTCATTTCCCAGAAACAGTACCAGCTTTCTTGCTCTGCCAATCCAGCTGTCATTCATCCTTCTGCTTTCCACCTTCTAAACATTTGCTGACATCTTTAATTTGCTACTGTTTCCTCTCCAACGCTCTTCTTCAGTGTAGATTTATAAGTTTTTCATTCCTTTTCCATCATTTCATTGGGGTTCAGGAGGGAGCGTAAATTAGTGCATGATAAGTTTAATCAGAATGGATCTCTTGTGTAGCTAGGAAGGAGAATATATGTACCAAGGTGATTTATTGATTATTTAATGTACCAGAATAACCTCTTGAAAAACTTGAAATTTCTCAATGGGCTCAAACATATCAAAACTATTATCCTCACCTGTTGACTCTCCTACCAAGGCAGGAAGTCAGAACTGTGTGTATTTAAGAAATGAACTTTTCTTGATGAGAATTTTATGTATTTAAGAAGTTATAAAGGAGACATTCACAAGGTAGGTCCTTCTTCATTTTTAGCACATGGTAGAAAAAGACAACTCCAGTCTCCTGTCCCTCTGGCACTTCTGTCTAGATTCAATTTGAAAATCTCAGGGAAGGATTCTGATTGGCTGGCTTAGGTCATGCACCCAGCACAGTGATTGGGTGGCATGAGTATCTATGACTGTCCAGTCTGGCTTACTTCTGTGACTACCGCTTGGGTCTGTCAACATAAGAGGTTGAGAGAGTAGAGCAAGACATGCTGAGGCAAGTGGCAACCTAATTTGTGTACACTAAACTGCCACATAATAGACATTCCTGGATATCATGTGACCACGGCAAGAAGCAAACATGAAAAATGAACTTGTGGTAGGCTGAATAATGGCCCCAAGATGTAT
>VMDR010018540.1:0-19074 GCA_007922815.1 Macrotus californicus
ACATGCCATTTTTTAAAATAAAACTTTGTAAATAGATCATATTTAATTGACTTCGGCAGCAAACACTAATAAGAACATACAGCTTACAACAGGGGTCAGGAAACTATCACCCATGGGCCAAATTCAGCCGGCTGCTTATTTTTATATGACCCATGAGCTAAAAATGGTTTTACATTTTTGAATAGTTAAAAATAAATCAAAATAAGAAGACTGTTTCATGAGCATTATATGAAATTCAAATTTCAGTGTCCATAAATAAAGGGGCTTTTTTCTGGAAGGCAGCCTCCCACCCTCATTCGTTTCTGTGCTGTGTCTGGCTTTGAGCTATAACAGCAGAGCTGAGTAGCTGTGACAGATTGTACAGCCTGCAAAGCAAAAGACATTTACTACCTGGCCTTTCGCAGAAAAAGTTTGCCAGACCCGCTTATACTAGTCACTACGGAAGGGTCTTTTCATTGTTCTCCAGGAAAGTACAATCTAGGATAAGATGTACACAATAATCTGAAGGACAGGTAAAGAAAGATCAGTGTCATAGAGAATGTTTGACCTCAGTGAATATTCAAAGGAAGGGAAGACATAAAAAGGCATCAGTGGAATCTGTGGGGAAGAAATGATCTCACAAATACAGAGAACAAACTGGTGGTTGCCAGAGGCAACTGGGGGCAGGGTAGGGGGTGAAATGGGTGAAGGGGCTCAAAAGGTACAAACTTCCAGTTATAAAATAAGTAAGTCCTGGGAATGCAATGTACAGCATGGTGACTATAGTTAATAACAATGTGTTGTATGTTTAAATGGTGCTAAGAGAGTAGATCTTAAAAGTTCTCATCACACACACACACACACACACACACAAAATGTGTAACTGTGTGGTGATGGATGTTAACTGGATTTATTGTGGTGATTATTTTGCAATATATAAAAATATCAAATCAATATATTGTATGCCTGAAACTAACATAATGTTATGTGTTAGTTATATCTCAATTTTTAAAAAGGCGTAGAGATGGACACTTGTACTCTATCTCATATCTTTATCCTGGTCAATGTGACTGAAAATCAGAATCAGTGCACAATGGGCCCCTTTAGTCTCTTTTTACTTTGCCCCCCCCACACACACACACACAGAAGATTCTAAAAAGTATTTTTCAGGAATGACTTTATTTTCAAAATTTTACTTTTATTAAATTCCAAACATATATTAGCTGAGCCAAAGTCATGTATATGAAACTCTCATCTCTTCTCCATGAATTTTAGAGTTCAAAGAAATTTGGACATCATTTGATCCACTTTATTCTGCAGATGAGAAAACTGAGCTCAGAAAGGTAAAGTGAATTTTCTAGATTCAAAGCTGTGGTTTTCTTAAACCACCACACATGCACCTTACCCTCGGCATAGTTCTGACAAGCTTCATATAATAATACTGGTCATTTATACATTTGCCTCAGGTCATTCTTTGCTCAAACTAAATTGGTCAGGATGAACATCTAGAAATGTTGATTCCTTTTCAGGGGGCATAATGTAAAAATCTGGCAGGAATTCTCCTGTTGTTCATTAGGTATGCCCTAGGTCAGGCTAATAAAGTATTTATTTTCATCATAAAATACAGGCTTATATGTTACTGTGGTCCTTAGAACTCAGACTCTTGATCATTGACTAGTTAAGAAGCATAATTACACTATAGTAATATGATCACTTTGTAAAAAACCAATACACTATAACTTTTACTCCTCAAAGGCTTTGTACTCATTAAAAGATATACTAGAGACTGGCTAGACTTTCACCCTGACAATTTCCTCTCTTTCTGACCTTATGACTAGACTACATTTCCCAGTCTCCATTCCAGTTAGGTGTGGTCATATGACTGAGCTCTGGTCAAATGAAATGTGGACAGAAGGCTATTATGCCTCTCCCACACCTGCCAATAAAGCCTTCAGCAATGCATCCATATTCCCTTTCTTCCCTCATCTGGCCACACACAGGCAGTCTGCTAGACATCCCAAAGACCATCTGAAAGGTGACTGGGCCACACAGGGGTGTCCAACCCATGACCCGAGATGGCTATGAATGTAGCCCAACACAAAATCATAAATTTACTCAAAATATTATGAGATGTTTTTATGATTATGTGTCATAATGTATTTAATATGTGGCCCAAGACAACTCTGCTTCTTCTAGTGTGGCCCAGAGGTGCCAAAAGCTTGGACACCCAAGGAAAAAAGAAATAGATCCCTAAATGACTGCACTGGGGACAGAACTTCCCTTTGAGTCCCACCGACTTGCATTTAACTGCAAGGAAAGGCAGAAATAAACTTATTGGGCTAAGTTATTAAGATTTGGGGTTGTTTTCATAGTTTCTAGTCAGTCCAAAATATTCAAAATGATTCTGTTGAAGATGATACGCCATGGCTCAATTGTTTCTAGCTGTTTGACTTTATTTCCTTTGTATCCTATCTCACTGTATTTTGAATGTTCATATTCTCAGTAGAGGTGGCTCTTCATTGTTCAGGGTGAATTTGAATATGGGCAGGAACTAAATGACAATTGATACCACATTTTTGAAGTAAAAATTAACCAAACTAAAAATCTGTAACAAAAACAGGTTAATTAAGCAGTAAGTTTACTAGTCAAAAGTACTGTGTGACTCTGAAGTGCTGACTCTGTATTCATGCTACAGCCTAGGTTTGCAGGTAGAGTTTTACTGGAACACCTGCGCACTCACTGTCTACACACTGCCCATGCCGCTCTTATACAACACAACAGTATAGTTGAGTAGTTGCCACTTGGCCCATAAATTTTAAAAATCCAAAAGAGTAATTCAAAAAGATATATGCACCCCTGTGTTCATTGCAGTGTTATCACAGTAGCCAAGATTTAGGAGCAGCCTAGTATCCATTGCTACACCCTAATTATTTGAACAAAATTAAAGGACAAGTGATATACTAGATGAAAATTTTGTTGATAAAGGATTAGTGTCGGGAAAAGATATAGAACCACAGGTCAATAATAAAAGAGGCAAATAAGAGGACTTCTGACCAAGATGGAGGCAAAGGTAGATACACTTTGCTTTCTCACACAGCCAAAAGAAGGATAACAACAAACTTAAAAACAAAAAACAACCAGAACTTCCAGAAGAGTGAACTGTATGGATGTCTGACAACCAAGGAGTTAAAGAAGAAAGATTCATCCAGACTGGTAGAAGGGGCAGAGATGGATAGCCCGGGTGGAGAGGACCCCTGGCAAGGTGGCAGACCAGTGTAGGCAAGGTGGCAGCTAGCAGACCAGGTGGTTCCACATTTGTGTGTGGATAAGCTTGTAGGAACAACTGGGGAGTGAGACAGACTGAGTGACCCTAGCATTTCAGCACTGGAAACTATAGCCTCAAAACCTCTGGCTATAAAATTCTGTGTGGGTTTCAGTGGTGGGAAAAACTACCAGTCTCACAGGAGAGTTCTTTGGAGAAACCCACAGAGTCTCAGAATGTACACAAAACCACTCACCTGGGAATCAGCAACAGGAGGGCAAATTTGCTTGTGGGTAGCAGGGGAAGTGACTGAAAGCCAGGTGAGAGCTGTGCATGGAGCATTGTTCTCTTTTGGACCCCTCCTCCACATACAGCACCACAACCCAGCAAAGTAGGTTTCCCCACCCTGGCAAATACCTAAGGCACCACCCCTTACAATGTAGCAGGTAAGCCAAGACAAGCAAATGTGCCACAAATGAAAGAACAGATCAAAACTCCAGCAAAAGAACTAAGCAATGAGGAAATAGCCAACCTATCAGATGGACAGTTCAAAACACTGGTAGTCAAGTTGCTCACAGAAATGATTGAATACAGATGCAAAATAGTGAAAGGAGTAAAGGCTATGCAAAGTGAAATAAAGAAAAATATACAAGGAACAAACAGTGAAAGGAAGGAGACTGGGACTCAAATCAACAATTTGGAAAAGAAGAAAGAAACATTCAACTGGAACAGAATGAAGAAACAAGAACTCAAAAAAATGAGGAGAGGCTTAGGAACCCCTGGGACAACTTTAAACATTCCAACACCCAAGTCAGAGGAGTGTTAGAAGGAGAAGAGGAAGAGCAAGAAATTGAAAATGTATTTAAAAACATAATGAAGGAAAACTTCTCCAATCTGGGAAGGAAATAGGCTTCCAGGAAGTCCAGGAAACTCAGAATCCCAAAGAAATTGGACTGAAGGAGGAGCACACCAAGACACATCAGAATTAAATTACCCAAGATTAAAGATAAGGACAGAATCTTAAAAGTAATAAGGGAAAAGGAGAGAGTTACCTACAAAGGAGTTCCCAAGACTATAAGCTGATTTCTCAAAAGAAACCTTACAGGCAAGAAGGGGCTGGAAAAAAGTATTTGAAGTCATGAAAAGCAAGGAGCTACATCCAAGATTACTCTGTCCAGCAAAGCTATCATTTAGAATGGAAAGGCAGAAAAAGTGCTTCCTAGGTAAGGTCAAGTAAAAGGAGTTCATCATCACCAAGTCCTTATAGGAAATATTAAAGCGGCTTATCTAAGAAAAAAAGGAGATCTAAACTATGAACAGTAAAATGACAACAAATTCACAACTATCAACAACTGAAGCTAAAAAACAAAAACAAACTAAGCAAACAACTAGAACAGGGACAGAATCACAGAAATGGAGATCACATGGAGGGTTATCATCAATGTGGAGGAAGGGGGAGAATGGGGGAAAAGGTATAGAGAATAAGAAGCATAAATGATAGGTACAAAATAGACAGAGGAGGTTAAGAATAATATAGGAGATGGAGAAGCCAAAGAACTTATATGTATGACCCATGGACATGAACTAAGGATGGGAATACTGGTGGGAAGTGGGTGCAGGGCAGAGAGAGATAAAGGGAAGAAAAAAATGGGACAACTGTAATAGCATAATCAATAAAATACACTTTAAAAAACAAATATACTAGTAAGAACATGGGAAAAAGATATGCACAGGCAATTTACCCAAGACAAAATCTAAATGTGAGATAAACATATGAAAATGTTTCTGCTTTATTAACAATCAAGAAAATGCAAATTAAAGCAACAGTGAGATACCATTTCATATCCAAAAGACTGGTAAAACTTTAAAATGTAAAAATCTAAAATAGTGGTAAGAATATGACAAAGCAGAACCTTTTTTGCTGATGTGTACATAATTTGTGTTACCACTTGGGATAACATTTGAGGACTCTCAGGCTGACACCATGTATTCATACTTACAACCCAGCAATTCAACTTCTAGATATGTACCTTAAAGGAATCCTGACATATGAGCAGGAGCATAGGGAGACTGTCCAGACTGTTCATCACAGCCCTGTTTGTGACAGAGAAGAGTGGAAGCAGCCTTCATCAGTAGGGAACTAGATAACAGAACTGGGGATCATTCATATGTGTAAAATTATGCAAGAGTTAAAATGAATTAATCACTTTTACTTGGATGCACCTAAAAAACATAATGGTGAATTAAGAAGCAATTGCAAAAAGGAATACACAGCAGAATACCATTTACCTAAAATTGTTAAATGCATAGAATTATAAATTTTCATACATAGGTTTATATAGTAAAATTATAAATACAGTTTTAAGGCAAAAACAAAGTAAAAGTTTAAAGAAATGCCAGTTAACTTCAGATGATAGTTACCTCTGAGAAGGGAGGGAGAGGCTGTGGACGGGTGTTGTCCCTTCACTGTAATCCCCTGGTCACTTCGTCAAAGCGGAGAAAGAGCGAGCATCAGTGTGGCAAAATCATAGCATCTGTTTTTCATGTGGTTGACAAGTAAATGTCTATTTATTACATTTTTGTATTTTGGGGGTATTTTGTATACATCTTAGATAACACAGGACATTTTTTAAAGGCTAAAAAGGATAATGTAATCTGTCTCTCCTACACAGTTGCAGTGGGTTCTCTCTTCCCTGCATACACAGGACACCAGGCAGAACTTAGCACGTGGCTTTCAGGAGACTCTGAAGTGCCCGTCCATGCAGGGCTGGGCCCTGCTAGAAAAGCCAATTCTGGTGATACATTCTTGCCTTGGGATTTTGGAGAAAAGAAATGATCTGTGGGCCTCGAATAGGTGTTTATGTTCTTGTTCCCCAGGGGCGTACTGATTCTACAAAGTCACCGCTTCCACATATTTTGTGTGCTAACTCATAATTAGGCATCTCCTCCTCTTCTCTTATGACAGCGAGCAGTTTCCTTCCATTGCCTCTGACACAGGCGTAATCAAGTCAAACTACGGGTCAGAGCCTGGAGTATGCTCCTGCCTCAGTCTATGTCCCTTGTCGGCTCTCTGCTGCAAGGCCACTTTCTCATGATGCAACTCCTGAAAATAGGTTAAACAGCTTCCCCCATTTCCCCCCATCATCACACCCTTCCCTTCATAGCTATCACAGTCACAGTTCACTATTTATGTTATACAGTGGATGTTTGTATTAGTCAGGGTTCTCCAGAGAAACAGAACCCACAGGAGGGAGAGAGAGAGATTGATGTATTACAGGAATTGCCCCTGCAGTTATAGAGGCCAAGACGTCCCACAATGAGCCATCTGCAAGCTGCAGAACTGGAAAATCCAGTGGTGTAATTCAGCCCAAGACTGAAAAACCCTGAGAATCAAGGGGCTGAGGGTGTAAGTTCCTGAGGCTGAAGGCATCACAGAGTGTATGTATCCCTCTGGACACTAGGCTCACAGAGCAGGCCTTCAGACTTGTCCACAGCAGTTTCTGGAGAACCAAGTTCTGTGCCTAGAATAGGTTCTTGCTAATTATTTGTAGAATAAAATTCTACTTTCTACTTAAGTGTAGAGAGTCTTTTCTAGAATCAAAGCCAGGGCAACAACTGAATAGATCTTCCGAAGTTCCCTGTCTGCTCAGTATAAATCCCATAACAGGAAATGGATTAGAAGTACTCTGAAGATCTGATTTCCAGGCTGAGCTTGGCCACTCACTAGCTCTGGGATCTTCAGAATTTTAGAAGCACCATGGGAAGTCTGCAGCCTCGAAGGAGAAGCAATGGAGACAGTTGTAAAGAGGCCGAGCTCTCTCACTTACTTGTTATGTGGTCTTGGGCAATTTATTTAACCTTTGAGTCTGTTTCCTTAATCAGAAACAAAAAACAATAATTGTACCCCCAGTGCAGGTTGTTATGGGCATTATTGTATGAATAAGAAAGCACTAGGTAGTGATCTTGGACTGTTAAAGCAATCAATAAATATAAAGAAAAAGGAAGAGAAAGAGAAGCTATAGGAAGGCTTATAAACTAGAAATTATAATATAATCTGGTATTATTACTCTTTGCAAAACATTACCCCACATGCTGCTGAAAATGCAGAGATATATAGAGATATCACATATGTTCCTTTCCTTCAAGTACTTCACAGTCTCAAAGACTGAGTATTGCCTGCACACGTTAAAAATGAACAAGTGATGGAGCAACTCTATTCCTTGGTGTTTATGAAAATGAGTTGAGAACTTATGTCCACACAACAACCTGCACACCCATGTTTAAAGCATTCAGAATTACCACAACTCGGAAGTAACCAAGAGGTCCTTCAGTAGGTGAATGGATAAAATAAACTGGAGTACCTCCAGACAGTGGAATAGTACTCAGAGCTAAAAAGAAATGAGTTATCAAGCCTTCAAAAGACAGGGACGAACTTTAAATGCACATTACTAGATGAAAGGAAACAATCTGAAAAGACTATGTACTACATGATGCCAACTGTATGACATTCGGAAAAGGGGAAAACTACAGAGACAGTAAAAAGGAAAAATCAGTGGTTGCCAAGAACAAGGGGAGAGAGAGGCACAAGAGAATTTTAGGACAGGGAAACTATTCTGTGTGATATCACAATGGAGATGTGTGTCACTACATTTTTCCAAACCCATAGAACATATACAACACCAAAAGCAGACCCTAATGTAGACTATGGACTTTGAATGATGATGTTGTATCCATGTAGGTCACAGTTCGTAACAAATGTACCACTCAGGTACACACTGCTGATAGTGGGGGAGGCTGAGTGTGTTGGGCGTCAGGGAGTATCTGGGAATTTTGTACTTTCTGTTCAGTTTTGCTGTGACCTGAAAACTGCTCTATAACACAAAGTCTATTTAGAAGAAGAGATAATGCAAGGCAGTCCTAAGTGTCAAGGGTGTGGGATAGAACGAAGTGCTAAAGGAGATCAGGAGAGACCAAGGCCATCAACAAAATGGCCACGTGAATTTGGCTTTCAATACAGAACTGTGCTGGGTGGAGGAACACAGGAACCATCCATGAGACCTGCAAGAAATACCACCTACCCAAACATTCCTAAAGAGGAGCAGGAGGAAGCCCCTTTTCCCAGGAACAAATGTAAAGGGCTAGTATCTGAACTGTTTGCACTGAAAAGTACAATAAACACTCATCTCAATGAAACTCCTTAAATACAAAAATATTTAGTATGCCCAGTCTGCCTCCTCTTAGGTTTTTGTTTTTTGTTTTTTTAATACTCAACGTAGACTACAACTTATTTCTCCATTAAAAAAAATCTTTTTTTTTTTCATTCTGTTTTGGTTTGTGGGTTTTTGTTGTCATTTCTTCCTAAAGCGCTGTTTCCTTACATTTGCATCTCCCAGCCTTTTTAATGTGATATTCCATTTAAACTGCCTTTTAATTGTACGTGCTGCCTTGGCAGAACATGACTGATGTACTCGCGTTAATTAGGGCTCCAGTCAGCAGCCTGTGCCAGCTGGAAACTGAGAAACAAGCGTAAATTATTCTGTCATCAATCAGCTCGAAAATGTTTGAATCACTAATTAGTTTGTAATTTGGGTGACAGTTTATCTGACGCAGGCAGTGTTAGAAACTTCAGATCTTAGATGAATAAATTGCCAGGAACAAGCCCAGATTCCCTGCTTTTAAATACATGAAGGTTTCTCTGCGTGTTGAAAGGTGGCTCAGCAGTCTTCATTAACTTCCAACTGGGACTATGTAAATCAGGAATCAGTGTGAGCCTCTTCAGGCCATGGTGGCTTTAACAGATGATATTTAGAAAAAGAAAGCCTCGTTTCTTTTCTTTTTTTTAATTAATAATTCATAAACTGATAGACAAGGGTGTTTGGGCTTCAACGGCTTAAAAAAATCACAATGGTTTAAAAAAAAAAGCAATCACCTCTGTTTTACATGAAAATTAGCTGTGCTGTATCTTGCTGTTTAACTGATTTATTCTCCTCCACCATCATGTGACTGGAATGTTAAATGGGGGTAATTATTAGCCCTTTCAAGAAGGATCGTTATTGGGACTTTATTAAATGGCAGACTTATGCTTCCATTTAAAGAGAAAGGTATATAGACAAGGGTGAGGGCAGGAGAGATGAATAAGCAGTTAAAAATTGAAAAGGGAAATTTTTGTCTGAAAGCATCATAAAATCTATGATTGTTCCAGTTATGGATGCTAGAATGGCCCCAATTATTTTAATCAAGGATCAGGTCTGTGTACTAATAATTCCCTGCATTAACTGTTGACGAGATAGGATGTCATCTGTGGGATACTTTAGGATTACAGTGTGATTTGGACCTGTAGCTCTGTTGTCCCTGCATTTATAGGCCACACATTGCTGTACCTGTACAAGACTGAGGACAAAGGGAGTTGCCACTTTTCAAAATTTGTTGGCAAGAGGTCAAGTCAGGCCATCCTGTTAGTTGTAATAGACCTGGTAAGCTGGGAGTAGCGAAAGCAATGCTGTCCATTTCTAGAACTGAAGACAGAGGTGAGTGTGGCACTTTCCATACCCTTTCAGAGCCAGCACTGAGTGCCAGGACAGCCATCAATAGGAAGGCAGAGGATTTCAGGGCGTGGCAGGGGAAGGCATGCATCAGTGGGCAGTGCGGACTCCACAGTCTGATTCTGGGCGAAGGTTTCCACATCCAGGAAGGGAAATACAGGGTGAAAGAAACCCAGTGAAAAACTTAACATATCACTTTTTTCTCTCAAAGCAAGGCCCTTGAGTTGTTGAGTTTCTGGGCAATCTCCCATAGCCCCAAAGTCACTGTCAATCATGCTTCCTCCTAGAATTTAGTTAACCATTTCACCTCCAAAGCCACTTCCTAAGTTCTAGTGGGGAGGTCTCTCTTCTGGATCAGCCAAGTGAGTTCCTCACAAGGCATTCCCCTTCAGTCTCTTCTTCCCTTCTTCATCCAGCCTGCACCCTGCATCTGTCCATTGACATTGAACTCATTCTCAAAGCAAGTGTAGATGAATGGAGAGGTGGAAGGAAGCTATATTTAGCAAGGGCAATGAAAATAGCAAAAGATGAAATGTCCAGGATCCCCACGGTGTGCTAAGAGGACAGTAAGATACATACATCATCTGACTAATAAATACTGTCAAATACCTGGTGTTTAGGTTTAGGGATGGGACAGTTATCCTGTGGATAATGGGAAATCATTCAAAATTTCCAAATGAGGAAGTAACATAATGAAGTTAGCTAAGTGAAATACACAATGTCTACAATTGGAGTAATACTATTTTGGTCATGTGTCTTAAAATTGGCTGATTTAAAACAGAAAGTTCTTAAGTATTTTCCCCTTCTGATTTGCCAGTCTTTCATTCGATTAAAGGAGAATTTTAAAAGCTTTTTTTGTGAAAATATAAATATATAAAAAAAGACAATGAGACAAGCTATGGCCTGGGAGAAAATATTTTCAAACCATATACCCCACAAAGAGCTAGTATCCAGAATATATAAAGAACTGTCAAAAATCAACAGTATAAAAAAACAAACAATCCAATTAGAAAATGAGCAAAAGACACAAAGTAAGAAATTAGACTGAAGAGGATATACAGATGGCAAATGATCGCATGAAAAGATGTTCAGCATCATTAGCCATTAGGGAAATGCAAATTAAAACCGTAGTGAAATATCACACATACCTATCAAAATGCTTAATATGCAAAACAGTGGTACCACCAAATGCTGACAGTGATTCAAAGAGACTTGGTCACTCCTATGCTGGTAGAAATATAAAGTGGTACAGCCACTCTGGAAATGAATATGGCGCTTTTCCACAAAATTAAGTATGCAATCGCCATACAACATGGTAATTGCACTCTTAGGTGTATAGTCCAGAGAAACAACAATTTGTTTACACAAAAATCTGTACGTGAATGTGCATAGTGACTTTATTTGCAGTGGCCCCAACTGGAAAGAACTCACATGCCCTTCAAAGGTGAGTAGTTAAACAAACTGATACACTGTCCATCCATACCACGGAATACTGCTCAGCAGTAATGAGGAACAAACTCCCATGTAAGCAATAGCTTGGACAAATCTCAAGAAAATTATGCTGAGTCAAAAAAGTCAATCCACAAAAGTTATGTACTATATGATTGCATTTTGTGTGACAATCTGAAAATGATGAAAGTATATGGAATCTAGGATTCTAGGTGTTAGGGTGGGAGAGGGAGGACAGTGAATGGGGTTATAAAGGCAACATGAGGAATTTTTGTGATGATAGACCTGTTTCTGCATCTTGACTGGTGGAGGATGCAGGAACGCACAAATAGGGTAAAATTGCATAGGACTAAATACACACACACACAATCACACACAAACACAAATACAAGTAAAACTGGGGCACCTGAATGAGAATGGGGGTTGCATCAGTGTCAATATCCTGGTTGTGACATACACTGTAATTTCACATGATGTTACCATCGGGGAACACTGAGTAAATGGTACACGGATCTCTCTGTATATTGTCTTTACAACTGCATGTGAATCCACAGTTACCTCTAAATAAAAGTTTAATTTAAGAAAACATGTAGTCTAGAATAAAAGCTGTCAGTGCCTCTGCTTGAAAGATCTGCAGAAACGCAGAATCTAGGGAAAATTTTATCCTGTTATTTCAGAGCTGGAAATGGGAGCAGGTGTTATTCAAGGATCCAGATTGATGGCAGCTCTACCCTGTTCAATACATGGCATCTGAGGTCACTCTGGGGACTGGGAAGAGGGGTTACCATCCCAGACAGCTGGAATGGGAAAAGTATGGAGGAGGAGCATGCAAGGGAGATTTTTTAAGGTTTTATTTATTTATTTTTAGAGAGAGGGGAAAGGAGGGAGTCAGAGAAAGAGAAACGTCAATGCAAAAGAGAAACATGCCTCTCATAAACACCCTGTCCAGGGACTGAATCCACAACCCAGGCATGTGCCCTGACCAGCAATCGAACCTGTGACCTTTTGCTTTGCAGGATGGCTTCCATCCAACTGAGCCACACTAATCAGGGCTAGACGGAGACTTTATGAGACAAGCTTGGAAGTGGTACACACCACTTGGGAAAAAAAAACACCACCACACACAAGAAAGTTTGTCAGAGTCCAGGAAAAGACTAGCATTATTTCAATCCTTCTCTTTCTTAATCCTTCTGGAAAGAATCAAAACAGCATCTTTTCATGAAAATATTGAAAATTACATTTGGGAAATCTTTGGTAAATGGAAGAAAAATATGAAAGTGCTGCTTACTACTGCCACCAAAAACAATATATCTTTAAATCTTATTGGTTTTTTTAGATCATTTATTTCACTATCAAGCTATTCATTTAAAATTCAAAAGTGGAAAAACAATTTGATGATTACAATATTAGTTTAGTGGCACCAAAGTTGCCTTTCATAACCCTTGGGATATTAGTATAAATCAAGCATCTCAGAGAATGGAACAGGACACAGATTAGGTTTTCTGTAAGAAGGCGGGAGGGAGGGCTGGCTCGGAGCCTGCTTTCAGCTGCTCTCTCCTGGGCAGAGCAGGACAGGGAAGAGCACTAGGTAGTTAAGTTGTTTCATGAGAACAATGAATACCAGGCAGAACCTATGAGCCCTCACCTACTTCACAAGCAGCCATCTGATTTATTGAATCATTCATTCAACTAATGTGCAAAAATATGTAAGTTCTGCACTAGGTATTAGAAACTCAGTGGACAGCAAGATAAGCCCTGTCTAGGTCACATGGAGTGAACAGCCCTTTTGAGGGTCAAGCCATTTCAAATAAAGTGTGGTAAGTGCTCTGAGAGAGGAAGTAGAGTTTACTGTGGGAACATATAGCTGCAGTCTAGGCTTAGTCTGTGCTGACTCCCTTGTGGAAGGTTAAGTTAACAGGTGATGAGTAATTAGGAGTTAAACTAGGAGAAGAGAAGGGAAAGAGACAGAGATGTATGTGTTGAGTCAATAGTTTTTGTGGATGGGGGCAGTTCTAACAAAGAAGTGGGGAAGTTTGGGTGAACATCTCAGGCTCCTGTCAATGTCAAGAAATGGGAAGTTTGATCATGAAACCCAGAGTCTACATGAGCTACGAAGGCAAGTACAGGCTCTGTAATGATGATCGGGAATGGAGTGGGCACAGCAGAAAAGGAGTCAGTAGAAGAAAACATACTTTTTCTAACACGTGCTCTTTCTCCACCCTTGAGCCTCCTTCCTCTGTTCACTCCTCACTGACAGAGAAGACGGAATCTCCAGTTGTGTATCTCCTTCTCTTGGGATACATCTCTTCCAAATTCAGTTTTAACTTTTTAACTCATGCAGCCGCATGCTTCCATCTTCTGGGGAGTCCCTAAATATTGATTTACCATTGATATTACTAGCTATGGATTGAACTATTCAATCTCATTTCTTCACTTTTCCTAGAGTGTTGCCCTCAACTGCATGGTCCAAAATGACTCATAACCACAGTCCAGCCAGCAAATTGTGAGGAAGGGTAAGTGGAAATAGGGGGAAATGTCCCTCCTTTCATAGAGACATGTGTACCTCCATCCCCCTGCATTTCACTGGCCAGAACTTAGCCACATGCCCATAGTAAGCCCTAAGAAAGGCTGAGAAACGTATCTTTTGTTTTAGGTAGCTACGTGCCTAGCTAAAAATTGGAATTTGATTACAGTGAGATGAAGAAGAAGATAGATATTGGGACAAATAGCAATCCCTGCAACATGTTTTTTTGAACATGATTAATCCCTTGTGTAAGAGTTTACTGCAATTTCAGTTCAAACAAGCCCAGTAGGAAAGCCCCATTTATGTGGAAATACAAAGAAAGAAAAATCATATTTACAAAAAACTCTGATTATTCATTTGATGGGGAGGACATTAGGCCACATTATTTGGCTCTAGAAATCTGTAGACTAAAGTAAAAACAATTCTATCCACAATCCATCTTGAACTGTGTGCTCAGAGTTCCCATAGCTTTGGGAAGTTTGTCTGAAGTTAGAGAAACAGAGAAAGAGTTTTTAGCCCTGTGTGATTCATTACATCTCTTAAAAGATGGAGATAATCATTAGCCAGCCCCTTTATCCCATCACATGACACCACTGGATGGAATTCCACCTTATAATCTACACAGATAGAACCACTTAAACTCTATCTACAGCTTCTGACCCACTCCAGGTTCCAAGCAGCTTCCTGGAGAAAAATGTAAAGTCCGTACCTCGCTGCTGTGCTATCGATCCAGTTTATGCCAAGATCGTCTCTAACCTTGGCTTCCCAGTTTCTCAGAGACTGGCTTCCTGTCTGGTCCTTATGACTGAGCTGTGCCTTCTTTCTTACTGCCCAAAACTGTGACAGTTCCCTTCTCATCTTTCCTTCTTACTGCACTCCTTCCTTGGCGCCCTTCCCATTCACAGCCTTCCAATAATGGACTCCTTCATTCTTTAAGTGGAATCACTACCCCATTCATCACCCAATTTGATGATTAGATGTTTACACTCCAGTTTCTTTGGAAAACAAGCCATTGCTAGGCCAACCAATCTTAAATTTCCCTGGGACACATTTAAATAATCTCTCTCTCTCTCTCTCTCTTTCTCTCTCTCTCTCTCTCTCTCTCTCCTCTCTCTCTCACACACACACTCCCCATATATAGATCAATATTGATCTTTTATTAATAATACAAACATCTTCCACATCAGGATGTTTTGGTCAATGACAGACTGTATCTATGACAGTTGTCCCAAAAAGATTCTATTAGAACTAAAAAAATTCCTTTTACTTAGTGACCTCGTAATGTTTTAGCATCATAGTGCATTACTCATGTGTTTGTGGTGATGCTGATGTCCACAGACCTACTGCATTGCCAGTTTTATAAAATTATAGCACTACAGTTATGTACAGTGCCTAATACTTGATAATGATAATAAACAACCCTGTCAATGGTTTATGTATTTACTATACTACACTTATTATTTTAGAGTATAATCTTTCTACTTATAAAAAAGTTTGCTGTAAAACACCATGCCGTGCTATGCTGGCAGCAGCATTGTACACCTTGTGTTTACTGTGTCTCTTGATTGCATCATTTTTCTCATGCTGATTTAATCTCGTGCTGTTTTATATAATAACATACTCTACAGTTGTGTCGCCTAGGAGCCATAGGCTGCACCACACTGCTGGGGTGTGTAGTGGGCTGTACCATCTAGGTTTGCGTAAGTGCACTCTGAGGTTCACGCAATGATGAAATCGCCTAGCAACATTTCTCAACGTATCCCCATTGTTAAGTAGCACGTAACCGTGTTATCAATAATATCTAACGTTATTTTTCCCTCAAAGGCTTTTTTCCTAGTTTGAGATCAACCCTCAGATAACTGTCCCAGTATGTTCATCCTTGGAATCACGAAGTTGGGGCCTACTTTCCATTTATTGACTGCTAACCCTTTGGTTCTACCTCAATTCCTGATGTTGGCTCTTTCTATTGGAGGTAGTCCACAACTGCCTTAATTGTCACAAGACTTCTTAGACTGATGTTGTAGTCAGCTTTTGCCAGGTTGTGCTACGGTAACAAAGAAACCCAAACATTTAACAGCTTACTGCAACAGAGATTAATTTTCCCCTCACATTGCATGTGGGCCACAGCTCTACTCCATGCCCTCTTTACCTGGAAACAAGGTCTGAAGGACAAGCCCCTGTTTGGTGAAAGATTTATACGATCTGAAGAGAAACCAGAGTATAGAAGCTCCTATTTGGAGCATGCCAGTCTCAAGGCAGAGGGAAAAGAGAGGTGACAAAGCCAATGACCACTCTTAGAGCCACTGCTTGGAAGTGTCACATGTCACTTCCAAACACATATCATTGCCCAAAGCCCGTCACAGTACAAGTCACACACCAATGGAGCAGTAATTATCAGCCTTTCATAGAGAAAAACCTGTTAGAAAAGGGACTTTACCTTTTAACAGAAATACCGTCTACCAAAAACTTTCCCAAAATGTCCCCAAGAGCTTTCTGAGATGCCTGAAAATTGTTAGTTAGGACTGGAGATATCTTTCCTGGAATAGGAAAAGTTGAAACTCCACACATTGGGTAACTAACTAGCTTTTCCATTTGTTACTACAAACACCCGGCCTTTAAGCTAAGTCTGTTTGTTATCCAAACAGCTTTTTTGATCCCCCACTGATAAAGCTGCTCTAAAGCTTGAACCAGAGAAAGGAGAACAGTGGGGGGGGGGGGGGGGGGGGGGATGGGTTGGAAGGGCCCCACCCCAAGAGTACAGCCACAGAGCTTCCACCAGGTCTCAGCCCAAACATGCCTCCAGGCAGGACCTCCCACAAATGGAAAGCTGCCTCCCTGCTTAAGCTAAACTGGAATCACTAAGCTCCTTCCTAAATCTGGCTGCTTTGACATTTTGGGATTCATTCTCACTCCAACCTTCCATGTTGAGGTTCAACTTACAAGGCCCAGCCAAGAAATCATTTTCCATCCTCCTCAGTATCGTAATCAGCACATGGACACACTGCCGTCAAGTGTATGTTGGTGGACAAACCACAGGCTTGTTGTGCTCCGAATAATCTGGCTTCCCGTACTCGTGTCCCGCATCGTATTCCCGCATCCCGTACTGATGCGTACTGGTGAACCGCATCAGGACGGATGCAGCTAGCTCTTCCACTCTACAAGGTTGTTGCTGGGGGGGTGGGGAAGCAACACAGCTATTAAAACAACAATGCCGACAATAATTAACATTAGTCTAGTACCCTCACTTTTAAAAAATAAGCATAATCTAAATAAACTCATCTACTAGGGCAACCCTAAGGAGTTATCTTGACAGGTTTTATCTCCTTTACCTACTCAATAAATTATGTTTAACTCTTTCTCTTACTTACTATATCTGGAGTTGTAAAAAGTTCCCAGGCTTGAAAGTTTCCATGTTCTATCAGGACCTAGGAAGTATGTTTGTGTGATCAGCAGTGGTGTGTGTTCCTTTAGCTACTCCAATAAGTCCTAATAGAAACATACTGCATCTTGGTGATCATCCTTTCCCCAAACCACATCCACATCAGACATTAATAGCCCATCTCAGCATTCTTTCCTTCCAGCCTTAAAATCAGCCTTAGAATCCTGCTCCACACAGTGTTCCTGGCTTCAGCCTACCCCTGAAAGAAGTGACGCTGGACACAGAACCTGAAATGAACTTGTTTTCTTAGTCCAGGTGCTACTGAGTCCTTTGCCACCAAGACAGCTACCTGTGATAAAACTCTTCCTCACCTTGACCCTGAGGTGTTTCTCCGGACAATTTTAGTTTCCTTTTGCTAAATTCAACCTTTTCTGTCTACATAGCCTGGCAATATGATTTACCCATCACTTTGATTTTAATTTAGTAAGTTTTCTTTCATTTAGTACTTCTCCTTGGTTGACTGCCCTTTTGGTCTCAAGTTTTTAATTAAACTTTGTTTTTATTTTGAATATTTCAATCTACACAGAAGCTTGAGGCAACACTACTAATATCTGTTGCAGACTCCCTGCTCACTTAAACACTTTTCTCTTCTGTACCTTTGCAAGCATCCCAGTTTTGAGCAGAGCTATAAAATGATATTTATTAAGTAAGTATTTGGGGCTCTAAATAAGTCATTATAATTTCATGGTATATTCACTTTCCAGGACTGCCGTAACCAAGCACCAGAGACTGGTGGGCTTAAACACTAGCCATTTATTGTCTCACAGTTGCAGAGCCGACAGGTCTGCAACGAAGCACAGGCAGGGCAATGCTGTCTCTGAAACCCTAGCGGAGGGTCATCCCTGGCCTCTTCCCGGCTGCTGGTGGCTTGCCACCAGTCCCGGGGGCCCTTTGGCTTGCAGCTGCTGGGTTTTGGTCTCTGCCTCTGTTGTCACATGGCATTTTCCCCTTCTGTATCTGTCTCAGTGTCTCCTCTTCTCTTCTAATAGAGACACCACCCAGTCAGACGGGTGCTAGATTACCAGGGTGATCACTTTGTAAGCTGTATGAATGTCAAATCACTGTGTTCTACACCTGAAACTGTTACAATATTGTACGTCAACTGTAACTGAAAAATAAATTTTAAAGAAAGACACCAGTCGTATTGGATCGAGGCTCATCCTCATGACCTCATGTTAATTTGATGACAGCTATACAGATAATAAGGTGAAATTCATAGGTACCAGGGGTTAAGACTTCAACATATATTTTAGGGGAATACAGTTCAACCCACAACACAGGGTGGCATAGCTTTAGATAAAGTGCTAATTAAGTTAGCAGATTTGAGCCAGTGCCTAACTGGGAGAGATAATGCATCATCCTTGTTGTGAAAGGTATATCTCAGAGAGTTCATCTGCCTGTGAAGGTGTGTCGCTTTCAAACATTTGTTTCCAAATGAGACACTGTACACGAGGCGACAGAAGATTTATGGGCTACTCTTCACATGCACAATGTTTCCCTGAAGGAGCAGTTATTTGTCCAGCAAGTGCTCCAAACAGGTTCCAGTTATTCTCCTTTGAAGAATACCTTAATTCTTAATAGTGTGCTTTGCAAGACAATGAATCTAGATGAAAATGGAAGTATCATTCTATTTACACATTTATTAGATACCATGAACAAATGTTTTTTTCTTTTTCTAAAAATTGCACATTGCCATTATTGAAAACATTTTTAAAAATTTGAAAATTGTTAAAGAAAAATATAACATAATAGCCACCATCCTTACTCTTATTATTATTATTTTCATGTAACTCCTTCTAGTCTTTATGCATAAATTCATGAGCATATTACAAATACAAATTTGCATTTTTAAAGGGAGTAGCTTGAACTCTGTAGGTTA